>BTHU01000018.1:52162532-52407532 GCA_036184795.1 Tokudaia tokunoshimensis | reverse complement strand
GTAGATGCTAGGAACCAAATGCTGGAATACTTCCTCTGGAAGAGCAGAAAGAGGGCTTGCTGCTTGTTGTGATGTTTGAGACAGTGTCTCCGTACAGAGTCCTGGCTGTTCTAGAACTCACAATGTATATACAAGGTTGGTCTTGAACTCACAGAGATCCACCTACCTCTCTGTCTCCTGAGCCCTAAGATTAAAGGTATATTGCCACCGTGCCCAGTCAGAAGCACTCTAAACCATTGAACCATCTCTCCAGTGCTGAGAATCTTGTTTGGGGGGGGTGGATTTTTCACTTTGGAATCATCTCACACAATCAAATCTAGCCTGAGAGGGCAACTCGACTTCTCCATGAAGTATAGTGAATGAGCACACATCTGCCTACCAGATCTAGGTGACTTCCTCCTCAAGGTTCTGACTAAGTTGCCAAGATACCAGGAAGCCTGCTTTTTAACATGAGTATATTCACATGTATGTACAAGAGCCTGGGATGGAAGATGACATGTTTTCTTGTCCTATAATACTTTCTACTTTCTCTCTGTCTCTCTTCCTTCTTTCATAATTTTTTTTCTTTCTTTCTTCCTTTTCTTCTTTCATTTGTTTTTCCAAGACAAGGTTTCTCTGTGTAGCTCTGGCTGTCCTGGAGCTCACAGAGATCTACCTGCCTCTGCCTTCTGAGTGCTGGGATTAAAGACGCATGCCACCACCAAACCACCTGGTCATGTAATACTTTCACTTTTATGAAGGGCTGGCATTCTTCTCTCCAGACCCTTGTTTGAGAACCTGCTTGTTAGGGGGTGTGGGTTATTGAGGACAGACAGCCTGCTGGGACCAAGGGTGCCAGACCTCCAGTTCATAGCTGGGCTTCCCCCACCCCTTAAGTCCCTACAGCTTCTGTGGTCCCAAGTGCCCAGGGGACATCTATGGGTTACAGCCGACCTCTAGACGGCCGGACATTTGGCCAACATTGGCAATAGTAGTTAGCCAGTGATCTCTGCAATGGCCGGGGTGCCTGGTTATAGTCTTGCTGGCTCAGGGCAGGTCTCTGGGAGCTTGCCACTGTCTGTGGATTGGGGAGCTGAGTTCAACCTCATGGGGACTCCTCACACAGACATACCAGGTCATTCTTTAGGCAAGCACTTATTTCAGAGAAAGAGGGATGGCACTGAGAAGTGGAGTCCACAAGTGGTCTCAGAGGCTGAACCTAGAGACCAGGCCCTCCAAGGTCCTGGTGTCTCTCCCCCTAAGACTCTTCTGGCCACAGCTGCCTGTTCCTCTAGCACTGGCCAAGTCCATTTGCACCCTGGTAACATAACAGTGACCACCGGTCTACTTTCCAGGCTACAGGGAAGTAGCTCAGGTCTTTTCACGGGGGTGGGGGTTGGGGTGGGAGGGGCATCCAAAGCAATGCCCACTGCCACTCTGCCAGTGAAGCCTGGATTGACTGCTGCCTCTGGCCAGCCCAGTCTAGGAAGGCTAACTTCTCCCCCTCCCCACTGTATCCCAAAAGGGGCCATGTGCAACAAAAACACCCAGCAGAGAGCCTAAGTGCATGATCTCTCCCCCCGCCCCCCCCTTTAAAAGCCTGGGCTGCAGGAAGGAAACTGTCTCAGCGGAGCATTCCCGGCCTAACTCTGCAGCCTTCCTTTGTGCGAGGCTGGGCTGCACAGGGTTGGACCCAGACTGCACCCCAGGGCGGCCCCAACGCGTGCCCCTGACTGCTCCCTCCAGCTTCAGCCGCTAACCCCACCCCAGACCCCGGCTTGGGCCGAGCAGAGGGCGGAGCGCTTTACCAGGTCAACCGGAGCCCAGGGCGATGCAGACAGGAGGAGCACAGGGTCAAGTTCATGGCCACCGCCGGGACTGTCTGGAGGTCCTTAGAAGTAGGCTCTGCTGTAGTCCCGGTCCCGAAACTCCGGGTGCTAATGCCCCTCTCTCTGGCCTCGCTGCTCCAACTTCGTGCACAGTCGCTGAACTCGAAGTTTCCGGACTTCGTGGAGGCTGGGCTGGGTTTCAGGAGCGACGTCTGAGCTTGGCAACAAAGACAGAAAGCAGCCGGGAGACAGGAGAAAGAACGACAGCAGCAGGGACAGGCGCCGCTCAGACAGAAAGCCTTAGAACTTGAAATGAGACCCGAGAGGCTTTTTCTGTTTTGTTTTGTCTTTTTCCTAAGGGGAAAATAAGAAGGGCCCAGACCCCAATCTGGATGTGGGTGAGGGTGGGTTAAGGAAGGATACGTTCTTTTCTTCCACAAAAGTGAGTGGTGGTGGCCCGTCGGCACCTCTCTGCTAAGTGGATCTCTTCATTTCAGTTCTTTGAAAAAAGAGTCAGTTTACACAGAGTCACGGAGAAGAGCTTATTGTCGGAGCCTGTGATTATACTGGCTACCTACCTGGCATGGGACTAGGGACACAGTGGGTGGAGCCAGGGGCTAGCTAAGAAAGCGTGACACCCATTCTGAGAGCCCAGGGACACTTTGGCCTCCATAAGTTTACAGTGTGTTCCCAGCATCCCCCACGGGGGCTTTGTGCGTGGAGGTGGTTGAGGGGGGCAGTGTGTGTGTGTGTGTGGGGGGTGGTTGTTACCTACTAGTAACGCTGAAAATCCTGTCCTAAGAGTGCAGGATGACACGTTCCACTGTTTTCAAAGTAACCAGTGTATCCACAAGCCCTGAGACAGTCGGCCGCAGTGACTCTATCGCAGAGCAGGGGGAATTCCATGGAAGCAGGGTGGCCATTTCAAGAGAATTCAGTCTAAGTCTCGCTCCGTTTTTAAGGGGGAGCCTGCCTGCTTTCTCTACTGGCCTCTTTACCGGGAATCCCATTTGACATACTCATTTTCTTTTTTTTTTTTCTTATTGAGTTTTTATTCATAATCATAAACTTAACTTTGTAGGGGACTGTTAAGACTCGGAGGCGAGAGAGGAAAATATGAAACCCAGAGAACTTGGTGGGAGCAGAGGCTATGGGGTAGACATGGTGGGGGCACTCTTTTGAGCTACAGAAGCAATGGTCTGGTGGGTAAGATGCCCCATAGTCAGAAGAAATAAGAGTTGTCCACAGTCGGCAATGTTGACCTTCTCGCTGATCTTGCCATTCCTGGACTCGGAACCGCTCTATTGGCTTCCATGATGTTCATGTCTTCTTCTGGCTTCCCAAAGCCCATATGTTTGCCGTCCAGACACTTAGGCCTTGCAGTGCAGATGAGGGACTGGGAACTGTTTGTGTATCGCTGAGTGCTTGCTAAGGACAAGGTGCCAAGACCTGAGTGCTTCAGGATGAAGTTCTCACCCTCAAATCTCTCCCTGCAGATGGACCCACTGCTGGCGCCATTATGGTGAGCGAAGTCGCCATCCTGGCACACGAATCCTAAAATAACACCGTGAAAGACTAGAAAGCCCAAGTTTTCTCTCCGGTGCTCAGATCATGAACATTTTTTGCTGTTTTTGGAACTTTATCAGCAAAGGCTTACCATCAGCCCCAATGTGGACTGACCATGACCATGGCAAGTGGTAACGGGGACAGCAGTGTCTGCAAGCCTACCATGCATTCATTGTTCAGTGTATCCAAAATGTCTTCCTGGAGCACGGCTTCCTTTACCTCTTGCACTCCTTGTCTTTGGAGCTCAGTTTGTCTCAAAGGAGTTGGGGGTGGGGTTCACACCTGTAACCTAGTGCTCCAGAATCAAAAGTTGAAAAGTTGTGAATTCAAGGCACTCTGGGCTGCATAGTGAGAAACTGTGTCAAAACCAAAGTTAGCTGAAGAAATAAATGGGTAAAAGCTGGTACAGTTCTTCTGGAGGACCTGTGTTTTCACATCAGGCAGCTCACAACTGCCTATAACTCCACTTCCGGGGTATTTGACATCCTCATCCGGGCTCATCAGGCATCTGAGTGTCTGCATGTGCGTGTGCTCTTAAACACACACACACACACACACACACACACACACGTGAATCTCCAGAGTGGGGCATGATGTCACATACCTTTAATCCCAGCACTCAGAAGGCAGAAACAGGTATATCTCTGAGTTTGAGGCCAGCCTTGTCTTCACAGCTAGTTTCAGCCCAGCCCTGGCTAGCTACTATCTTTTAAAAAGATAAAAAAATCTTGAGGCTGGAGTGATGGCTAAGAGCATTGACTGCTGTTCTTCCAGAGGACCTGGGTTTGATTCCCAGCACGCACACGGGGCTTATGACTGTCTGCAACTCCAGTTCCAGGGAATCTAACAGCCAATTCTGGTCTCCAAGGGGCACTGTACACACATGGTACACAGACATAAATACTCACAGGCCAATACCTATACACATAAAAAATTAAAATAAATCATTAAAAACTTCTTCAAAAATAGACAAAGGAAGAACATGTAAGAGGGAAGAAATAATAATAATAATCATAATAATAATAAATGAAGAAGGAGAAGAAGGAGGCTTGGAATATGCTCAGCTATAGAGCAGTTATAGAGTATTTGTTTGGTGTGCTTAAAGCCCTGGGTTCTATCCCCAGCACTGCATCAAACAGGAGTGGTGGCCATACCTGTAATCCTATCACTCACTCAGGAGGTGGAACGGGACAGTTAGGAGTCATTCCTGGTTACATAGTCTGTCCAAGGCCAGACCAGGTTATATAAGAATCTGTCCAAAAAAATAAGTAAGGTTGGGGAAAGACCACAAAGATGGGAAATTACTATTTACCCAGGGCTGGCCACCCGGGTGTACGGGATATTTAGTTCCACAGGGCCATGTGCACAAAGGAACCCACACTTGTCAGCTGTCACCTGCCCAGGAATCTGAATCATTGTTGAGCTCAGAGCTGCCTTCTCATCTTGTTCTGGGCTTGAGAACTAGGTAACCAGCCCTGACTGTGGCTGTAGATTCACAACGCCACAACGCAAGTGCCTCTCATTGGTGTTTCTGTTGCTGCGTTCTGCCTACAGAAATAATTTCAAATCCTGGGTAGATGAGGAAAAAAAAAACATTTCAGTGCCAATTTACTATGTTTTCAGAGAATGTGTGTCTTAAAGGGGGAGAGGCTGTGGTGACAGTGGTGGGAACTAGAAATCGGTTCATTCCTTGCTGTCCTGTGTGGATGCTATGTTCCATCTCAGGGACTCAGGTTCCCTTGCAGGGTGGAGGGATGAGTGTCTGCCTGCAGGTATTCTTAGGAACCAGTGGGGGGCGTGGTGTCAGTAAATCAGTATGCAATAGGCATAAATAACCAGCACCCTGGACCCTCACGGTTATGACTTGACAGTGGGACCCAGGGTCAATTTCATTCTTTTTTATTTTTAATATATGGTCTTACTATGTAACCCAGACTAGCCTAGATCGTGTGATCCTCCTGACTCAGCCTGAGTGCTGGGATTATAGGCACATGTTCCTAGGCCCTGTTTCATTATTTTCAGTGAATGTGTATTCACTTCCTCTTTCTGTCATTCCTCCTCCCCGCACTCCTCCCCCACACACAAGCTGCACAGACAGAGTCTTACTACATGGCCCTGGCTAGCCTGCAGCTCTGTAAATCATTCTGGCCTCAGAGGCAGCATTCCTGCAGCCTTGGCCTCCCACGTGCTGAGATTATAAGCATAAGTCAATACTCCCAGACATCCCTTGGTCTTACATGACAGCAGCAGCATGGGGCCTCCAGAGAGTTGAGCTGGTGAAGGTAGGGGCTTACTGCCATTTGAAGTCTGAGGCTCGGAGCTTGATCCCTGAAACCTACATGGTACAGGGAGAAAACAGACTCCTACAGATTGTCCTCTGACCTTCCTCACACGAGTGACATGCATGTGTCTACACATATATGCATACTCATAATAAATAAGCTAATTAATTTAAACACACACCCATGAGAGACTAACTCAGTGGGTTTGTTTGCCATATAAGCATAAGGACCTGAGTTCAAATCCCCAACATAAAAGTATTTGGAATCCCATCACCCCTCTGAGGAGTGAGATGGAGAGGGAAGGAGGGAGGAAGAGAGGGAGGGAGGGAAGGAAGGAGAAAGAGAGAGAGAGAGAGAGAGAGAGAGAGAGAGAGAGAGAGAGAGAGAGAGAGCACAAAACATAGTAGGACCTCATTGGAGACTCTGAGCAGAATCTATACCCTTCGGAGACACCCAGCTGAGCATATCATGGGCTGTCTTCGCTCTAGGCATAAGCCTGGCCTCTGAGGCCGGCTGTTCTCCAGGACGAGACACAGTGACATTTGCTGCTGACTAAAAACTCGGCATCACACTGCGTCCTTAACCTTCTGTGCCTCAGCTTTCCTATTTGAGACTTTTTTTTAAATTATTTTTAACAGTTTCAGGCTCTTATTTATACCCACAGGCTGCTAACAGAATCTGCTCCAACAATCAGGGAGGGGAAAGAAACCAGAGCCACCCGGTGTCTCTCCCAGCAGCCTTGTGAGACCAGCAGGCAGGACAGAGGGGTGGTGAACACTGGGCCCCAGCAGCTTTCAATAAAGGCAGAGTCCTGTTCTAAGAGAAGCTCACAGTCTACTTCAAAGCCTAGCCACAGAGCCCACAAGAATCCAGACCCTCAACCTGTACCACCTTAATCGGCTACTGGGTCCAGAGATTCATGGGAACTGAAATTATAAGAATTGGAAGCCCAGGCAAGGGGTTAAGTTCACCAACTGCAAGCCAACGTTCTCTGGGCAAGTTACTCCTCATTCAAAGCTTCAATCGCCCCAAACAATAGCCTTAAGTTTTTGGGGTTACAAGCTTATGTTAGTGACTGACACAGGCTCTTCCCACTTGTGTTGTCAGTGCTACTGCCTTTAGCCCTTGAGAAATCGGGGTGACCAACAAGATCTGAACCCCAAACCCTATGCTGGGCAGGGCAATACAGAAGGCAACTGTTCCCGGGGAGGTGCACATGGCCCGAGGTCAGCCCTCCAGTCAGAAAGGTTTGCCTGGGACAGGGCTCTCCTGGCTCCCCTTGGCCACAGAGCACATTAGCTCTGCAGGGCTCAGTGGGGGACAGAGCCAAGGGCAGAGGGTTGGGTGTTCCAGACCGAAGCCATTTTCCCTGAAGCCACTTCACTTTGATGGAGTTGGGGTGTTCTCCGAATCCCATCTAGGAGTCCAGTTCCATCTCCTAGATCTGCTGTAGTTGGCAAAGAAGGAAAGGAGATATGTTTGGTTTTATTTAATTTGTTTATAAATATAAAAGTGTTCATTAAGGAACATCTGGAAATGTAGAAAAGCATAAAAAAGAAAACAGAAATTGCTCACAAGGTAATTACTGGGTACATTTTGTTCAAAACCTGGGATATTTCAAACAATACATGTGTGTGCATGGAAACATACATATGTGTGTGTACATAAAACCAGATTACATGGTAAGTTACACATGTCTACATGTGCACATGTAGTTAGATCACAGAACAGATTATCTTAAAATCTTGTTTAATATGTTGTAGAATTTTATGACAATATTATTCTCTACAGTATTTGAGCATATAAAAGGTAAATAACTTCTAAAATCAGTATTAGACTGGGATGCGACTCGGTTAGTAGAATACTTGCTCAACATGCACAGAACCCTGGATCTGACACCCAGTACCATACACAAATGTTGTGTGGTATATTATGCTATCCCAGAACCTGGAAGACTGAGAGTCAGGGACATCATCTTCAGCTACATAGCAAGATGGAGGCCATCATGGAATACCTGAGACTCTATTCAATAAATAACAAAGCAAATGCAGTCAGCTTTGTATGTCTGTGAGTTCAGGTTGTGTCATTGCTACCTGCACCGAGAAAAAAAATATCTGTAACCACCTACTTAATGTTGCCTGGAGCCTCTTGTAGGGAGGTGATGAACCCCAGGCCCCAGGGTCACATGCCTGAAGCCTGTCATGGTACTTTGTTTTTACCTTCGTTTGACTACACATAAATGAACCGTAGAGTATGAACTCTCACTCGGCGCACTTGACACTCGCCTGTTGTTCAGTCTGTCACAGCTTGTTCCTTTTCTCTGGTCTGTAATGTTCCATTGCATGCTGACTGAAAGTTATGTTTGTCTACTGAGGGACCACCGGATTGTGGGTTTTTTTGATGTTCTCGTTTAACTGTTGTGAACAGAACTTTGTAATCTTTTTAAGCTTATAAGCAAGCTATATCACACACAAGTGTGGGCTTAGCCCATGTCTTTCTTTCTTGGGGCATCTGAAATGGGGAAACGGAGGAATGAAAAGATGCATGGGTAAACCAGAAGCCTTGGAGCAGGTGAGGAACAGCTGGGAGGAAATCCAGCTTCAAAAACCTCAAAATCCCACAATCCTCAGGACAGATGCCTCCTCTTGGGATATGCTGGTTAGAAAATGCGGTGGTTTGAATATGCTTGGCCCAGGGAGTGGCACATTAGGAGGTGTGGCCTTGTTAGAGTAAGTGTGGCTTTGTTGAAGGAAGGGTGTCATGGTGGGGGTGGGCTTTGAGACTCTTCTCCTAGCCATGTGGAAGTCAGTCTTCTCTTTGCCTTGGAACAAGATGTTGAATGCCCAGCTCCTCCATGCCTGCCTGGATGTTGCCATGTTCCTACCTTGATGATAATGGACTGAACCTCTGAACCTGTAAGCCAGCCACAATTAGATATTGTCCTTATAACAGTTGCTTTGGTCATAGTGTCTCTTCACAGCAATGGAAACTCTTAAGACAGAAGTGCTCCAAAACTATTCAGCAAGGACAACATCCTATAAAAACCAAACTGTGCAGGACACAAAGGCAGCTTCATGTTAATGGAGCTGCTTCAGTTTGATTCCTCCACCAAGCTTGGGATTGTACATGAACATTTCTATGGTTTTCTACACATTCAGACACTAACCATCACCAGTGGTGGCCAGTTTAGACTTCTAGGGCACACCGTCCTTCCCGAGAGCCAGGAGGAGTGCTGGCTTTACAGCCTCAGCATAGCCTGGCTCAGGACAGGAAGCCTGGATTTGGCTACTGCAAAACCATTCAGAAGACTCAGCCCAGAAATGTCTAGTGGATTCTCCAAAGCCATTCTCTCCATGAGAATGCAGATGCATGTTTCAGGGACTTCTGAAGGATGATGAGTCACTGAGGTGGCTGCTTCTAAAGAGATTGATCACAGCCCATGGAGTTAACAGAGTCCAGGCAACGGTGAGGACAAAGAGGTGCTCACTAGAGAGAATTTCAGGTATGTCAGAGCAATGGTCAACCTTCCTGTGACCGTAATGCTGCAACCCTTTAGTACAGTTCCTCATGCTGTGGTGACCCCCAACCATAAAATTATTCCATTGCTACTTTATAACTGTAATCTTGCTACTGTTATGCATTGTAATATAAGTATCTGATGTGCAGGATAGCTGATATTCAATCCCCAAAAGGATTGAGACCCACAGGTTGAGAATCTCTGGTCTAGAGGCTCCTGGGTTCCTCCACAAATTCCTGGAGAGTGTAAAAAGAACTCAGCATTAAAACTGGGCCCAAGTTTGGGTTTGCTCCTGATTTAATTAGCTCTAAGTTACAGATCTGTCTGATAGAGCTTTCCTGTATCTTTAAAGATTTACTTTATAGTTTATTATATATATATATATATATATACACACACACGCGCGCGCGCACACACACACACACACACACACACACACACACACACACACATGACTGTGTATGTGCACATCCATTCAGATGCCTGTAGAGGTCAGAAGAGGGTGTTAGACCCCCTGGACCTGGAGTTACAGTGTTGACTAGTTGGATTTTGGTGCTGGAAGATGAGCAAGTGCTCTTAACTGCTAAGCCATGTCTCCAGACCCTTGATCTTTTTAAAATGACATTTTATATGTATTCTTTGAAAAACTCATACACGTATACAATGTATTTTGATCCTATCCCTTTATCTTATTTAATCCCAAATTACCAAAAATGGTTATCCACATTTAATAGATGAGAAATCTGAGGCTCAGAGAAGTTCAGGAAGTGGAGCTGCCTCAGTCAGTAACGTCCTTGCTGTGCAACCATGAGAACCTGAGTTTGATCCCTTGAACCTATGGATAGAAGCTGGGCATCATGGGCAATCCCAGCCCTGGGGAGGCAGGAACAGGAGGTTCCCTGGAGAGTTTGCTGCCCAGCCAACCTAGCCAAGTCTCTAAGTTCTAGTTTAGGGAAAACTCTGCCTCAAAAGAACAGAGTTGAAGGGGGTTTGGGAGATGGTTCAGTAGTTTAGAGCATTTGTTGCTCTTGCAGAGGACCCTGGTTTAGTTCCTGGCACCCACATGATGGTTCATAACCATCTGTGACTCCAGTTCTAGAGGATCTGATGGCCACTTCTGATCTCTGTGTGCACCAAATGTGGCATGCATGCATGAATACATACAGTAAAATACTTGTACACACAAAACAATTTTTTAAAAGATTTATTTATATATTATATGTAAGTACACTGTAGCTGTCTTCAGACATACCAGAAGAGGGCATCAGATCCCATTACAGATGGTTGTGAGTCACCATGTGGTTGCTGGGAATTGAACTCAGAACCTCCTCTGGAAGAGCAGTTAGTGCTCTTAACTGCTGAGCCATCTCTACAGCCCAAGACAAAAATTTAAAACTCAAAAAAAGGGTGGGGGGGGAATGATTGAGGAAGACACTGAACATACCCACACTCATGGCCCACAGAAACATATACACACATACAAAAAGAAAGAACTAAGGAGTAAAGAAAAGGTTTAGCTGTCAAGACCACATAGTTCTTTTGCAGAAGACTCAAGTTTGCCCCTCAGCACCCAAATCAGGTGGCTCACAACTATCTCTAACTCTTAGTTCTGGGGGATCCAACACCTCTGGCCTCCTTGGACACCTGCACTCTCATGAGTACAACCACATGCACATATACACACACAAACACACACACTTAATTTAAAATAATATAAATATTTAACAAGAAAGGGAGAAATAAAGGATAGAAGGAAGGGAGGAAAAGAAGGAGGGACAGAAGGAGGGTGAAGGGCTTGCCTGTGGCCTCAGAGTACTTTGAACTCCCAGGAAAACTGCTCCTTAGAGATTTGGAGCTAAAAGCCTCTTCTGAATCAGAGAGGTCTCTTGTGTGGCTCCCAGGCCCTCAGGGATACATATTCACCCTATACTAGCTCAGGTGGAATCCAGAATGATTCTCTAAGCACAGAAGTAGTCTAGACCTTCCTACCAAGTCCTGTTCAGCTCCAAGAGTCTTTCTTCCTTGGACCACACCCAACACCCATTCAATTCATTCTTTTTTTTCATAAAAAGGAGAGTACCGGTCTCTAAGTTGAGACTCCTGAACTCCCTGCACTTGAAATTATTGGGCTGAAGTGTGCTTCTGTCTTCAGTTGGTGAAACCAAGAAATGGAGAGGCTATGCTCTTGGAAACCATGTTTTCTTTTTATAGAGGTGCCTGTCCAGTTCCCAAGTTTTGTCTTTTAATGTGGAGAAAGAAGAAACAAAACAAAACAAGACACTGTAAAGCTGTCTCTCTGAGGCACACTTCAGTCTAGAAAATTTGGACTGTTGCAGACAAACTAGGTAGAGTCTCAAGCCCAGGGTCAGGTACCCACTGCTGCCAACACTCAGTGCATAAGACCCGGAAAGACACTAAGGAACCAATAAGATACCCTAGGATATCCCAAGGAGAGCAGCAAGTGCAAATGAGAGAGGCACTCTCAACGCACAAGGCTGGTTTCTTCAAGATTATATATGAGAACACTGGGTGGTCTCTCTCACACACATTCTGTTCATGAGAGTGGCTTGGAAGGCTTGGTCCAACAAACTAGATGCTTGGAAATCACCTACTTTTCCATGTTCTTCAAAGGCTTCATAGAGACCATCTTCCCCAATCCACCACTGACTCCGGTACTAAGAGAGACCGCGCACAGAAGCTGCACAAGCTACAATGTTTCATTTGGAGGTTGATCTTGTAATGGTTCAGAAACGACAGGCATCAGCAGAAAGAAACAGTACTGGGGATTTTGAGTTTGATCTTTTCCATGCTGGTGATAATGCGATAGAAATACCCTTTCTCAACGCTGGCCATCACCAGGGGAAACCACATGCTCCTGTGTGCTGTGTTGATAAGCTAGGACATTTAGTAGATTAGGCAACCCCATGATGTCTTCAAACCACAGTGGGTCCAGTGAATGAGCCATCATTAAAAGCTAAAGAACATTTGTATTTGATGGTCTTGGTGAACAGGTTAGGGTGGGGACATCAGACACCTCCAGGATGCGTAAGGAAGGTTTTCTGGCTAGGGTTGAAATTATGATGATGAACGGGCAGTGCTGGAGACCAGCGGTGACCATGAAAGGGAACTATGTGCTCCAGCTAAGCACAACAGGCTAAAGCAGATAATCAGAATCAGGGACTGTCTCTCCATGGAGGGACAGTGCTGGCCACAGTTGCTAAGAGGAGGAGCACTGCGACAGCACATCAGAAGTATGCGCGGGCCTTCCTGGAAAGTGGCTGTCAACAAATAGGCGCTCTCTTCTCTGGGCCTGCAGACCTCCGAAAGGGGCGCTCACATTGCCGAACTAGTCTGGGCTCTGAATTTCTTGGACCTTTGACTGAGCATCTAGCAGAGCCACGTCGCTCATTGTACACAGGGAGGCTACAGCTCAAAGTAGGAGCGGCCACGACTCCGCCGCCACAAGAGTGCCCTGGCCTGCCCTCTCTAGGAGCCTAGAAGGCCTCCTGCTCACATCTTGAGAGGGTACAGATGAAGCAAAAAAGGAAGATATGCGCCCACTGTGCGGGCAGCACTGGAACATAACACACAAACCTCACGCCCCACCCCGGAAGCAGACTCGCGGTAGACGTAGGGCGGAGCCTCTCGCGTCTGGGGGCGTGACTTCTAAGCAGCCTGCGCCGGAAATAAAGTCCAGGGTGCGGCAGGCACTGCAGTCGTGGTTCGCAGCTGAGGGGCGGGGCCGTGTCTAGAGGCGGAGCCTTGCACAGCTGGAGGTGGAGCCACTGGGCCACCGTCTCCAACTTCCGGGGTCGCGGGAGGCGCGGGCAGAATGGAGCATAGAGTGGGTGGGCCCCGGGTCCGCCAGCTCTGAATGCAAATTTATGGCCTAGGCAGGCTGCGGCTCCGGGGCTAGGCCTGCGTGATGGGGCGGGGCCTAGGAATGTGGGCGGGGCCTGGCGGAGCGCCCTCCCAACCCTAGTGCGGGCAGGCGGTGGGCGGAGCCTCTGCGCGCGGCCTAAAGGAGTTTGCGCAGACTCAGGGCGCCGCTGCTTCTTCACGTGCCGCTGGCAGCTTCTCAACCTGTCGCTGTTGACTGTGGGGCTGGATTTCACTTGAATCAGATTTTCATTTAAGTTCGACTTTTCGGTTCTGAACGCTTTCCTACCCTTCCTCTCAGAAACCAGACCAAACCGCCAGATCGTTGGAATTTGTAAACCTTGACTAGGAGGAAGAAAACAGAAAACCCTCAAGCACCTCGGGAGATTTTTTTCATTTTTAAGGCTGTGCTCGTAGTATAAAGATTCCTGCGTGATTGCAATAACATTTGTGAATACCTTAAAAATATGCAGTTCTTGATCTGGAGATGTAGCTCAGTTGGTAGAGTCTTTTCCTAGCAGACCTTGGGTTCCGTACACACACACACACAAAACAAACAAAACTTGCTAATTTTCCAACTCAAAAATCTCACATTACTGGAGAAAATTTAGAAAGTTGAAAAGAATTTTTAAAATATCAATAAGCCAAGTGGGGGCACACTCCTTTAATCCCAGCACTTGGGAGGTAGAGGCAGGTGAATCTCTGAGTTTGAGACCAGCCTGGTCTACAGAGCTAGTTCCAGGACAATCAGGGGCTATGTAGAGAAACCTTGTCTCAAAAAAACAAAACAAAACAAAGAAAAACCCTGATTATTTAAGATCACTAATGTTAACATTTTGACATGTTTCTATTTTTATAATTCTCTGTATATTTGAAACAAATAGGCCAATACTGTACAGTACTACTTTGCCCTTTGTCTTTTTGTGACTGGTATTGCTGTGAGGGTCCGACCGAAGCCCTATTTGTGGCCACACACAGCCCTAGATGGGGAACCCCTTTGTTATTTAACCCTCATCTCATTATTGGGTCTTGGCTTTGCCAGTTTCATCTCTTCCTTGCCTCTGGTCTGTGACATGCCTAGATGTGCAATGTTACTTGTCAAATGTGCAAATACTAGGTCGTCTTGTTTCCATCTCTTTAAGATGAATTGTCTACATTTAAAATAAATGTAGCCAAAAAATAGATACCTAGTGTCCAGATGACATAAGAGCTAAAACTCAACAATGAAATCCTTAATTATCAACAATGAAATCCCTAAGTATAGGCAAAGGACTTGAATGTTTTCTAAGACTATGTAGTTGTCTAAGACCCACAGAGCCAACAAGATGGTCATTGTGGCCAATCAACTGGGAAAAAAAACAAACCAAATTCACAAAACACTTCATATTAAGGGCACCAGTACAGGAAAAAAAGAAAAAAGACTGAACACAAACAATTTGAAAAAGTGGAAAAACTCAAAAAAGTGTTGGCAAGTATGTGGAGAATCTGGAAGTTTTCACATTGCTAGTAGGAATGCAAAATGATGTAGAAACCCTTATGGAAAAGTTAAGGCTACCACGGGACCCAGCAATTTCGATTGTCAGTTTGTATCCAAAGACTTGAAAGTAGGAATGTTGTCAGGCTGCTTGCACTCCTGCTCCAAAGAGAGGAAAGGTTGAAATTCTAGAAATTCTAGAAACAGCCCCAAAGGGTCATGGATGGGTCATGGGGTGAAGCCGATATCACAAACACAGACAAAGGGGTATCATAGGGCTTAGAAAGGAATCAGGTTCTCCAGTCAGCTACAACAGAATTGAACCCTGAAAACGTGCTAGGTGAAGAAAGCTAGACACAAAGTATCCGATCATGAGATCCGCCCAACAGTTCAACCGGCCCCAAAACTGGAGAATGGGGTTACTAGGCTCTGAGGCCTGCGGAGGTGTGGAGTTCTTACAGACCAGATGAGTTTCAGCTTGGGATAATGAGAAGGTGTGGGATGGATGCTGATGGCTGCATAGCAAGGAGAGTATACCTAATGCTGTGGAAACAGTACATTAAAAAAACCAACAGCTTATTAATATTCATGAGGAAGTCAGAGGACAACTTTAAGGAGTGTCTCTTTCCACCTCCTTGAGGTAGGGCAGCTCATTTTTGCTGCACAGTACACTCCAGGCAAGCTGACCCATGTAGTTGTGGCTGGTTCTCCTGTTTCTGACTCCCATCTCACAGAAGTGCTGAGATTAGATACACACCTGATGTAAATCAGACTTTTTATGTGGGTTCCAGGGATCAAATTCAAGTTGGCAAACTTGTGCAGCAAGCATCTTTACCTCCTGAGCCCTTAATAATATTTGTTTCAAATATTTAACACCCCCTAAAAGCATTTTGGGGGAGGGAAGACTTTCTGGTGTGTGTGTGTGTGTGTGTGTGTGTGTGTGTGTGTGTATGTGTTACACATTTATGTATACATGGAAGACTTCAAGTGAGTTCTTCAATTATTCTCTGCCTTATTATTTTTCCCACCTTATTTTTGGAGACAGAGTCTCTCACTGAACCCGGAGCTCAACTTTCAGATTAGACTGGCTGACCAGCAAGCCCAAGGAATCCTCCGCTCTCTGCCTTCACAATACTAGATTAGATGCTAAACCATGGGGGAGGGATAGGGTCTTTTCCCAGATGCTAATCCCAGTACATAAATCTCGGGCCCATTGAGGTGCCTCTCCAGGTGGCTGGGGATGGCTTCATTCATTGAGACTTCTCCTTAATAATCTCCATGCCGGAAAGCAATTCTGATTTGGAAAAGCAGTAAATCATTGGTGATCTTTATCTGAACTTGATCTTTTCTGTTTGAACCACCAAAACACACACACACACACACACACACACACACACACACACACACACACAGAGAGAGAGAGAGAGAGAGAGAGAGAGAGAAAGAGAGAGAGGGAGATTGAGATTGAGATTTTCTTCTCTAAACACCAAACATTTATTGCTGACAATTCTGATAAAATAACAAACAGAACTACAAGTTGGAGAAGCCGCCATTGTCAAGACTTGCTCCTCTATATGTGGCACATACTTAGCCACTGTGACTATATGCCATGTTGTATTATCTTTGTCTCTACTAACAGGCAATAAAAAAAGTCTCATGTTTCAGCCACGCATTTTAATAACTTCGTGCCATCCATTGTTTGGATGTCTCTTACGTACCTTCTGTACTTAATTCTTCACTCTCGGCTCTATGGGTGACTGACACACAGGCTGCAGCAAGCATCCTTGTGTATCTTTCATGCTCCTTGTGTGCCCCAAAGAAGCTGTAACTTCATAGAAAATCAGTCCTTTTGTTGTTGTTGTTGTTTTAATTTTTAATTTTTTATGTGCATTTATACTTTGCCTGCATGTGTGTGTGCCTATGTGAAGGTCTGTGAGGGTATCAGACCTTGGACTTACAGACAGTTGTGAGCTGCCATGTGGGTGTTGGGAATTGACCCTGGGTCCTCTGGAAGAACAATGAGTGCTCTGAACCGCTGAGCCATCTCTCCAATGCTTATTTTGGTTTTTTGAGACAGGGTTTCTCTGCGTAGCCTTGGCTGTCCTGGAACTCACTCTATAGACCAGGCTGGTCTCACAGAGATCTGTCTACCTCTGCCTCCTGAGTGCTGGGATTAAAGGTGTGTGCCACCTCACACGGTGAGAGTCAGAACTTTCAAAGCTCTTGAGAGCATCATCACCCTGGTACCCAGGAAAGGCAGAAATTGTTTCAGTAGCACAATATATAACAGTAGATTTTGTTTTGATTTTTTAAAGTTGTTTTTTATGTATATGGGTGCTTTGCTTGTTTGTATATCCATGCACCACGTTGTGTGCGTGGTGCCCACAGAGGTCAGAAGAGGGTATTAGATCCCCTGTAATTGGAGTTACAACTATATAGTTGTAAGCTGCCTTCTGGTTACTAGGAATCAAACCTAGGTCCTCTGGAAGAGCAGCCAATGCTCTTAACCACTGAGTCATCTCTCTGGCCCATTTTGTTTTTAAGACAGGATTTTGCTATATTGCTTTGGTTGACCTAGAATCTCTGTATGGACCAGCCTGGCCTCAAACATGTGGGGATTCCCCTTCCTGTGCCTCCTCAGTGCTGGGCTTCCACGCCAGCTGAGCATGTGTGAAGTATCTCACTGTGCAGAGAGCTTTGGGGGCCAAAACAGCAGGTTGGAGAATGGTCCTGCCTGACGCTGTGGCCCACTCTGGAACCCTGCCAGCTCACCTTGGCTGAGCAATCCCGAAGACAGGTGGCCAAGAAGAATTGGGGCTCTGAGCTTCAGAGAGCTTGGTTCCACTCCTTGCTGCTCCTGAGGCTGCTGAGCCTGTCATTGCTTGTCCCTACTGCTGTCAGTCAGGTAATGCTGGCGGGATCTCAGGTCTGGCTTGTGCAAAGCTCTCCTACACTCCCAGGCCCACCAAGTTCCTACTCTCACTTGGAGGGTGGCAAGTCTTGACTCTATCTCGGCTAGTAGGCAAGACCTCTAAAAGAGTGGGTGTGGCCAGAAGGCCGCTTTCTTCACAACAGCACCAAGGAGTCCTATGAGACTGACTTGTGCCATCTGTCCAACCTGACTATGAACAAGGCCCTGGCACCCTTAAGAACAAAGTAGGCTAGCTTTCTTGCAGTCTTGCTGGAGCACCCATCCTTCTCACTGTAAAGCTTCCTCTGAGCACTGACTAAAGCTCCTCCCCCACCTCACCCCATCCCACCCCCAGAAAAACTTGTGGTCCCTGCCTGTTCCCAAGTCCTCTGGTTTGGGACTTGAAGCAGGCTGATCTCTGCTTCTCTCTCTGGTCCTCCTTAGGACCGCCATTTCCTATCACCCAGAAGTAATGCACCCAGTGCAGAAACTCTGCTAGAGAGAACCAAGGGCTTTTCCTTTGGAGGATGCTTTTCCTTCCTAGGGATCAGAATCCCAGCTCCTCTTGAGGATAACAGTAGCAACTCAGGTGTTCTTGCTAGCAGTTCCCTCGGCCACCATGTCCTCTAGGAAGCTTCCCAGGGTAATGGGGATGGATCCCTCAGCCAGGAGAAGTCCCACGGACACTGATGGTTCTTCCTGCCTTCACCACAGCCTCTCTTCGGATGGAGTCCCACCAAGCTGTGGGCTTCCTGAGAACAAGGAGTGGCCTCAGTGTCCCCAGTGTCCAACACAAGGCCTACTTGTATAGGTGTTCAGCTGTGGTCCAGGACCAGCCTGTGACTGGTAAAGACAGTGACTTGATAAGACACTTGATAAGCAAGTGGCTGAGTATAGACAGCTAAAGCAATATGGCTCCCATGTTAGTTCTGACCTCTCAATTTAAAATCCGTAGTCATTTGGAACCAGCTTGAAATTTGAGATGCCATGGTGGGCATTAGCCCATGTATGTCAGCTGTCATGTCTCAGGCAACTTTCACTTTTTTTTTTTGGTGGGGTCTCTCACTAACCCGGAATTCACCAAGTAGTCTAGGCCAGCAGGCCCCCAGGGGTTTGCTTAGTCTCCAATTCCCAGCACTAAGATTACAGGTGGACACTGCCACATCCAGTATTTTTGCTTATTTAAGACACGGGTCTCACTCATGTATCCCTGGCTGGCCTGGGACTTGCTATGTAGACCAGGCTGTTCTCAGACTTTGAGATCCACCTGTCTCTGCTTGAAGGCTGACAGGAAGAAGGGTGTGTGCCACCACGCTCAGCTAACGCATGGCTTTGTATGTGGGTTTTGGGGATGGAATTCATGTATTTTTGCTTACAAGGCAAGCACTTGACTGATGGAGTTCTCAGTATTAGCCTGGTTTGTGGCACATCCTTTATACAAAAAGAAATTGCCTTGCCTGTTACTTTTACTTTACGTGTTTCCTTGGGAATACTTGCTTCCAACAGGCAGAGGCCACCAGCTTATGACAGGAGAGCTTCAGGCTCATGATGAGCATGTGGGGTTACACACACACACACACACACACACACACACACACACACACACTCACACTCACGCACACTCACACACACTCACAAACGCACATGAACACTCACACACACAAGCACCGCACAGCCACACGCACACACTCACAAGAACGCAAGCACACGCACATGCACACACACACATGCACGCGCACACACACACACACACAGATGCACATACACATACACGCACACATATCTTTCAATATCTGGTACAGACATCCAGGTTACATGAATTCAGACTCTTGACACTCTAATTCTCACATATACCTTCCTTCTAATAATCCAGTGTCCTCTGCTGCCCTGTCCAGTCACAATGTCTAGTCATGTTCCCACCTGGGTCACCCTCTGAGAATGGCCATGTTGGAGGACGCAGTGGATCCAGGGGACATTGGACGCTTTACTTGCTCTCCTGGGGATCTGGAAACCCAGTATATTAAGTAGGAATCGACCCCAAAGGACTCACTTTCTGATGGGCACTCATCTCAAACACACCATGGACTCACTGCTTCCTGTCCAGAGTCTCTGGTGGCTCCCTGTTGTTCCTGAGTTTAGAGCCAAATTCCTTAGTGTGGCTGCAAAGCCTAGGTTAAGAAAAGGGAGGACAGGGAGGAGTTTCTACCTTCAAAAAGGTAGCACCATAGCCCTTGGCAAAGAGTGGATGGGTATGAGGGAACCCATCTAAAGGGCAGTGGTGGTCTGAAAACAAAAAGTCCCCTCCTCCACAGTCTCGGGCACAGTCTTGGGCATTTGAACTCTTGGTCCCTGTTGGTAGTGCTGTTTGGGTGGTCTAGCCTAGTTAAAGGGACCCATGCCACTGAGACAGTGCTCCCCAGTTCTCTCCCCACCCCTCCCTCCCTTCCTCTCCCCCCCCGCCACTGTGCCGTGCTTCATCAGTCTGACAGATTCTTACCCTTCTAGAACCTTACGCCAACATCAATTCTTCCTTCTATAAGTTTCTGTGAGTCATGATGTTTTATCGCAGCAACAGAAAAGGAGCCAATACAAGGGAACTCCATGTTCAGGGACCAGGAATGAGGTAAGGGACATTTAAAAAATTGATTAGGAAAACGTCCAGGCTCCAAAATGTATATTTCATGGATAAGGCTCCAGGAAGTGGAGACCCCATTCTTAAGTCACATGGGACGAGGGGTGCTGGGAAAGACCTTGATCACTGATCTGACTCTAGGCCAGACTCTCTGCCACCAAAGATCTGGGGCTGGGTGGCCTCTCCTTAATGCCCTTCCTCACCAGCCCACCTTGGTCCTTCTTCCAGAGCCTGGCCCTGGCCCTGGCTGTGACAGCAAGTCCATGGGCATCATCCCAGAGCACGGCGCTCATGGTGTGCTGGCCGCCCCTGCCCTCCCCTCCGAACCTATGGCTTCACATGGATGCACAGGGACAGGTGATGCAGACCCCTGGGATCACTGGCATCGGGTGGGTACCACCCCCACATCCACACAGACCTTCTACTTCCTGGTACCCCCAGAGGCTCAGGGGTGGGCACCTTCCTTCAGGTAAAAGGGAACCCAGAGGCACCCTCCAGGAAAAAGCGTGCGCGCACACACAGCACACACACACACACACACACACACATTTGGAAACACCTAATGTCATGGCCTGTCCCCATCTGCTACCACCCAGCATGACCAGCCCTGGCACATTCACCCTTCCAATTCTGCAATCAGTATTTCTGATCTGAATATTGCTGAGCCAAGTTCCTGCCCCGGGAGGAAGTGGAGAGGATCCCAGGACAGTGAGGATATTCGAAACACTCTGCAACCAGAGTTGGGGCAGAAGGTATGATGAGGGGGTGAGCAAAACCGATCTGGGGCCCTCTCTCACACTAAACACTTGCTCAGCACAGTAGGCCCACAATACAACCCCACCTACAAGAAGCCTAGATTATAGTGTTCCTGTCCCTGGGCCTCCAGGCTAGGAGGCAGGTTCGATCCAGAAGCGCATCTGTAGACTGGAGGGCAAGCCGCTTCATGGTTTAAGGGAAACTGAGGCTAAGATTTATCCCAGGCCCCACTGGAGTGATGTCAGGCCCCCTCTGCTCCCTGGCCAGCCACTCCCCCGCTATGAGCCTGCCTTTCCCACGGGGCCGGGGCACTCCTGGCAGCCCAGAGGTCTCCTGGCACAAGGCGTGGAGGAGGAGTGCGGTGGAGGGCATCTGGCAGCTAGGGGTGCGGGGGACTCCTGGCAGCAGGGGGAGCCTGGGGGAGGGGGCCTGGCAGGGGACGCAAGGGGCTCCCGGCGGCGGGCCGCCCGCCCAGTCGCGCTGCCAGGCTGATTAGCATGGGCGAGGGGCGCTGGCGCAGGGGCGCCGCCGGCCGAGCTGGCACGTCCCGCGCGGGCCCAGCTGGCCAGGCCGAGACACAAAGCGCCTCAGACGGCGGCGGCGCTCGGCCATTCACGCGCTGGGGCGGCCGGGCGAGGGGTTCCCGCCGCCGGGGCGAAGAATAGCGCCTGGGCCAGGCGGGGCTTGGCCGCCCCGCGCTCCTGACCTTGAACCTTTGTGACTGGAGCGCATGCAAATCGCGGCGGGGCCGCGCCAAGCCCCGAGGGCGCTGCGCCTCCCGGTGTGTCCCGGGGAACAATGCGCCGCTGTCCCCGTGCGGTGCTGCGGGCTGGGAAAGGGGGAAGGCAGTGCTGCGAGGAATGCCGATGCGGACTTGCGCAGGGCCCGCGTGTGCGTGGCGGGCTGCGTGGGCTCCGGGTCCGGACTTTAGCCCACTCTCTGCCCAGTAGGCGGCTCAGCCTTGCGCGCTGATCATCGGGAGCAGATCCAGCACATTTAAGACCAGGTCCCACTCCTGCCCCTGCCCACTTTCCTTTAATAAGAATGATAGTTTAAAACCTCCAGTGATCAATAAGAAGATAAAGACCCGGGACCAGAGCGATGGCTCAACTGGTTATGGCATTTGCCACCAAACCTGGGGACCTGAGTTCGACCCCTGGGATCCACACTACTGGAACTCCTGGAAGTTGTTCTCGGACCTCCACAATTCACACCATGTACACGTACACTTATAAATGTGAAAAATAAAGACTACTACCCACCTCACACAGAGCGGTCTTGGTGGGGTTATTCCTATATTATCTCTCTAGGGCTCCCCCTCTCTACATTCACTATCTTGATTTTGAGGTCCAGGTTACAGTTCTGCTGAGCTGCTGGGGAAGGACCCCTATTACAGAAGTAACAGCTTGTTGGCAGGTTCTTCCCAGTCCTTAAAGGGGCTGCACAGAGAACAAAGACCTCACCAGGAGTTGCAGGGCACAGCCCAGGAGGTTGTAGCAGGATCCCCCTAGAAGCTCTACAGCAGGGTTCCAGACTAGTCTATTGTGACTAACTACATGACTAACTAGAGGAAGCCTGTCCTAATGTTCATGCACACCTTCCTGGCTAAGAGGTTCCATAGTGACCCTTGTCTGCCAGAGTCTTGGTGTCCTTGTCTGGCAAGGGTCTGTGAACCCTGTCTCCTTGCATTGCAGAGACACAGAGTAAGGGCAACTTCCCTGGGGCTACCAGGCTGCCCTTGGTGTAAGGAGGCCTTAGTGTGCCTTCATACAGGCATGGGAGTATGTGCTGGGGAGCTCTGCTCCGTCATGACCAGGGGCAGGACAGGAACAAGGGATTAGTAGATGTCCTTGAGCAGTTGCCAGTTTCCCCAGATATTGAGCAAGGGGTTGTATAGAAAGTCTGAGAATCCTAAGCGCTCTCTCTCTCTCTCTCTCTCTTTCTCTCTCGCTGTCGCTCTCTCTCCCTCTCTCTCCTATTTCTGTAATGAAAAAGCATGACCAAGGCACCTTCTAGAAGAGTTTATTTGGGCCTGGCAGTGGTGGTGTATGCCTTTAATCCTAGTACTTGGGAGGCAGAAGCAGGCAGATTTCTAAGTTCGAGGCCAGCCTGATCTACAAAGTGAGTTCCAGGACAGCCAGGGTTATACAGAAAAACCCTGTCTTGAAAAACAAAACAAAACAAAAAAACAAACAAACAACAAAAAAAAGAGTTTATTTGGGCTTTATGGTTTCAGAGAGTTAGAGTCCATGATGGTGGTCGAAGGCGTGGCAACAGGAACAGCTGAGAACTCACATCTCAAAACCACCACCAGGAGGCAGAGAGCACACTGCCAATGGCAAGAGGCCTTTGAAACCTCAAAGCCCACCCCTAATGACACACCCACAACAAGGCCACATCTCTTAATCCTTCCCAAACAGTTCTACCAACTAGGGACCAAGGATTCATATGAGCCTTTGGAAACTATTCTCATTCAAACTTCTGCATAGGGTCTCACTAGCTGGCTCTGGCTGGTCTGAGAATCCCTGTGTAGGTAGACCAGATGGACCTAAACTCACAGAGTTCTGCCTGCTTCTGCCACACAAGTGCTGGGATTCAAGCCCTACTAGCTTCCTTAGATAGTTTCCTTAGAGACAAATGACAATGAAGGACAGGACAGGATTACACATGTCATGTCACCCTGGAGAGGGCACTGTGCCACTGGCTTCCTGTAGATGATCCACTGAGGGATCCTTGGGGCCAGCAATTATGAACACCCCTAAGCCATGCGTGGACCCTGTTGGCCCTTGGGAAGTTCAGACTTTTGTGAAGAGGAGTGGATTGGAAATGCTAGGAGCCTGGTGAGTGAGGAGGCGTGCTGCACTGGGAGAGAACAGTCAGCAATGGATGGTCCAGGAAGGTCCCTGCAAGGCTGAGTAGCTTCTACCAAGATATGAGAGAGTGGCGAGCACTCAGTCTGAGGAAAACTCTGCAAGGGAGCACACAGAGCCTTCCAGAGAGCACTTGTGAAAAGAAGATCTTCAGGAAAGTACCATACAGCCCTGACCCTAACTGTATAGTGCTGAGCGTAACCTAAGCTCAGCCCTAACCCTAAGGCTACAATGGCAAACTCTAGCCAAATCTTCTCAGACTCTAGCCAAATCTGTACCCCTCATCCTACATCTGGCCCAAGCACTAAACTAAGACTAACACTGAACATAAACCAATGTCTGACACCAACTGTACATCATACCCTAATGCTCCATCAGGTTCTATCGCTAATGCCAGTCCTAAGACGAATCCTAGGTCTCTCCATAACCATAACCGATGAAGTTCTCTGTGTAAGTTTAGATCTAATACTAATCCTAACCTTAGCTCTAACCTTACCTTAAACCTACAACTAGCCATACTACAGTCCTAGCCATAACCCTCACCCAGCCCTGAATCATAACGCTAACCCTAGTGCTAACTGTAACTATCACCTAACCCTAACCCTATCCATAACTATAACCCTAACATAAACCAAAGCTTGGCACCTCACCTAGACACTGGCTCTAACCCTAGTCTTGACTCTAAAACAAATTAAATGTAGCTCTAATTCTAACCCCAGCCCTGACACAGGGATTGAACAGTTGAATGCCTGCAGATCTTACATGGATACACGGAGTTATGTGACTTGGGGCAGCTCACGGGAATCCTTAGGACTTTGGTGGTGCTGACATCATGGGCAGAGCCCATGTGGAGGCAGCAGGAGGCTTTGCAAGGCTGAGGGAAAGGGCAAATTCAGGACAGGTGATGGCAAAGGAAGAGGACGGGTGAGTGGTTTCACTTCCCTCAGACACAAGCACTCAACCTTAAGATTCTTGGCTTTTTCAATGAAAGGTGTTGGCGCACCCCTTTGATCCCAGTACTCAGGAGGCAGAGGCAGTCAGGTCTCTGAGTTCAAGGCCAGCCTGGTCTACAGAGTGTGTTCCAGGATAGCCAGGGTGACACGGAGAAACCTTGTTTTGAAAAACAAAAACAAACAAAGCAAACAAACATTCTCGGCTTTGAGGAACAGCTGGCCTCTTGGGAGACTGGCAGTGTGATTCTGCTCCAAAGCCAAAGCTGGAAGCCAGTGAGCCACGTTGACAGTTTGTGACCATGACTCTTCGTCCTCGTGATATGCTGCTATGGGGGACATTTGTATAGGGGATTGCTAGGAGCTTACCTAGTTCAAGTGCCAGGCTGAATACTCGCAGTAGGCACAGCCACAGGGGGACAGGAAGCCCCTATGTGACTGGAGATGTGGGATAGCCTGTCCCAAATTCTCATGTCCTTTGTCATCTTAACGAGTGAATTTTGTGGGCCCGGAAGACCTTCACTATAAGCTAGCACTGAAAGGCTGAGACCAGGCTGTCACGGCAGCTGCTCCTGTGCACCTTAGTCTCATGACCCTTGACTTTTTCACAAGGCAGAACTGGACAGGACGCTTGGCATTGCAACCCTCAACTCCTAGCACTCAGAAATGGCAACCATGGACCTGGTGGATTGGTCTGAAGTCAGGCCCGGCCAGCATGAGAAGCAAGTCTCCCGCCTTCTAGGTCTTTCCACTACTTCATCAGATTCCTTAGAAATTAGCAATGGAAAAGCCATCCCACACTTCTGCTCTGGGAGAGTCAGTGTTTCCACCCTGGCTCCTTGAGAACACCTGGGGCGATGCGGGGGGGGGGGGGAAGGAACGACTCTGCAGATCTCATGCAATGCGACGGAGCTGTGTATGTCACCTGGGCCAGTTCACAGGACGCTTTGGGCTGTCACGATATGGCTGTGGTGGTGTTGACGTTATGAGTGGAGCCTGTAGAGGAAGTAGCATGTCTTCTTCCTTAGCTGCCACACCATGGGGTTTGGGTATCCCGCTCAGCTGTCCCAGGGGCAGCAGCAGCAACGCCCTGGAACCTTTCCTACCCAGGAAAGAACAGACCCACAACAATCTTCCCTTGTCCGGAAGCACTAAGAGACCAGTGTTGCGGCTAGTGGGCTGCACCTAGCCCTAGTGAGCTACCTCACCTGCCCAGCTTCCACTCGCTTCTCCATAGACCCGGGTAACAGTTGTAGGATAGCGAGGAATCAGTAGGCAGCACAAGGTAAGGGTCTGGGATGGTACCGGGCATGCAGTAAGTGCTTAGCAAATGCTTCAGCTGCCTGAGGCTCAGCCAGATGCCCTCCTACCCCTTCCCTTCCTTCTTCCTATTAACTGTGCCTTCTGTCTGGCAGCTGTGCCACTGGCTAGGGAGAGAGAGTCGAACTGGACAGATAGTGATGCTAGTACTAAACTAGCAATGTAGCAGGAAGCAGTGGGGGCCGTCCAAACGGTCCAGAGTAACTTGTCAGAGTGTTCTGTGATGACGCTGCCTCCCCCCACCAAGGTAGCCACAATTAGCTCATATGACTATTGAGCCCCTCCCCCCCAAAATGGATGAGCAGGGAAATTAATTTCCTATCTTTTTTTTTGGGGGGGGAGGGTTTCGAGACAGGGTTTCTCTGTGTAGCACTGGCTGTCCTGGAACTCACTCTGTTGACCAGGCTGGCCTCAAACTTAGAAATCCACCTGCCTCTGCCTCCCAAGTGCTGGGATTAAAAGCATGCACCACCACTGCCCGGCTTAATTTCATATCTTATTCCATTTCAGTTTTAATTAAAATGAGTGTGTGTGTGTGTGTGTGTGTGTGTGTGTGTGTGTGTAAGAGAGGGGGAGGGAGATTGAGAATGGTAGTGGTGTGTGTATACCCGTAGGCCAGAGTGCACATGTAGAAGTCAGAAGACAACTCTCAGGAGTTGACGGAGACACCGTCTTCTTGTTTTTCCTGCTGCTCTGCTCCCCTCCCAGCTATAGGCTCCTGAGCCTTCAGTTCACTCTCCTGCGTCCCCTCCCATCTTACTGCAGGAGTGATGGGATTACAGAGTCATGCCACAACCCAGCTTTTTACCTGGGTCCCAGGGATCAGTCGCAGGTTTATGTGACAAGTGCTTTCCTGTTGCTCCACCCCCTCCATCCTCATTTTACCTTACTGTAAACCACCGTCACACTGAAGTCCTCCTGTGTGGCTGGCTAATGGCTATGTGACTGGACAGCACACATACAGAGACAAGACAATTCTTTCACGCCAATGACAGCTATCTAAATTCACCAGGTCATTTCCTGCCATTTTGTTCTAGGATGACACATGTCTCAGACCTCTTTCTTTGAGAGCAGAGCTTGAGACAAGAGACTGGCCCCTGGGCTTTGATTCAGGGATGAGATTCCAGGGGAAGCCAACTCAAGGATGCCTTACTATGTCAGTCCCTGAGGCAGGAGAATTGCTTGTTTTATTGGTTACTTTTCTCATCTTGAGGGTTCAGTCAGCAAACCGTCTGCCATACAAACATGAGGGCCTGAGTTCAAATCTCCAGAACCTGAGAAAAAAGCTGGGGGTTGTGGTGGATAGACAGCTTAGAGATTAGAAGCTCTCTTGGGGGACCCAAGTCTGCTTCCCAGCACCTATGTCTGTCCAGCAGCTGATGTTATTTCCAGCTTCAGAGGGATCTGACAGCTTCTTCTGACCTCTATAGGTATCCACACACACACACACACACACACACACACACACACACACACATATACATATACACACATACACACATATACACATACACATATACATGTATATTCACATATAAAACAAATAAACAACAATGAGGAGTGGTAGTTAATGCCTGTAATCCTAGCCCAGAAAAGACAGGCACAAGAGGATGCTGGTGATTTGCTATCTAGTTAATTTACCCAAACTAGGAAGCTAAAGGTTCAGTAGAAGACTCTTGTCTCAAATATGCAGATGGAGAAAGATTGAAATATACACGTAATGCTGACACTCAGCCTCTGCATGCACGCACACACACACACACACACACACACGCACACATGCACACACACACATGAACACATGTATACACATGTTGACATCCCTACACTCCCAGGCTGGGTGAGTCTAAGTATCGTGAAGATTCATTCCAGGAGGGGATACCAGAGATGGCCAGTACAAGAACAGTCTAGTGGCACAGGTCCTCAGCTAACCTATGAGACTGTGAGACTGGCTTGGAAGCTGTAGCTGAGTTAGGATAGAAAAAGCCTGGGTGAACATGAGCTGTCCTCTGCAGGCCACCTCCCTCACCAATCTCATCTGCTTGTGCCTTTGGGAAGATATTGTGCCATACCTTGGAAGTGGTGACCAGCAGCTACAGTTACCATGATGACACCAGTCGCAAGTCCATGATGGACGTTCAACATTTCCTTTTCCACACATATTCCCGATGAGCAGCTTAACTGGTCTGGGGGAGGAGCTGTGGGTGGTTGTCCCTTTGTCTCAGAAAGGGCCCAGTCTGATGGCTGGGCTGCAGGACCCTGTCCCTTTATCACATAGGGATCATGTCTAGTGACTGGGCTGTGGGGCTCCAGTCTTCTGCCTCAGGAATTCTAATCTCTCTATCAAATTACTTTCTCTGGGCATGGTCACGCATATCTCCATCTTGAAAACACTAGGAGGTACTGGTGTGAGTTCCTGGTTCTGAGCCTGACTCTTCCCTGCCCAGAAACCCAGGTCTTCTTGAGACTCAGCATCAGCACCCTACGTGTTGATTTGTTTTTCTGCCTTATGCTACACAAGCTCAAGGAGGCCAGAATGACTAAGAGACACCTGTCACCTCAGAGTGTGAGCTTTCCTCATGACACTTAAGGTTGTCTAAATCCAAAAAGCTTATCTCTTGACATCTCTACTGGAATTGAGCACATGAGACACTTCTTCACAGCTGTAGCTGAGACCTCAGATGAGTGGACTGTGTAATCTACCTCCTGGTAGATGAATCTCTCTGCTACACTTGGGACCTTACATTCAACAAAGCCTAAGGCTGTAGGGATGGAGGAGCAAGCTAATAGCAATCCTTGGATCTAAGTACCCCTCTTAGTTCTTGTAGAGGTTTTAATGTGAATGGCTCCCATAGGCTCCTATGTTTGGATACCTGATTCTCAGTTGATGGAACTGTTTGGGAAGGATTAGGAGGTGTGGCCTTGTTGGAAGTTATGTCCTTGGGGGTGGGTTTTGAGGTTTCAAAAGAATCATGACATTCCTAGTGTGCTTTCTGCTTCCTGCCTGTGGTTTTTGAGATATGAACTCTTAGCTGTTCTAACCCTTTGGAATGGTATATGCATTTAAATGCTGTCTTTTATAAGTTGCCTTGGTCGTGGGATTTTATCACTGCAATATAAAGTTAACCAATACAGTCCCTTCACATGAGGACACAGTTTCTCAGGTCAGGGCTTACTACCCACACTTTGGCAATCACGATATCATCTGACACTCACTGTCCATTGACTTTTGAAGAGATGAGTCAACAAAGTCTGGACACAATGTAAGTTTCACAGAAGCAGTGCTGGTGTCCATTTTGTTTGCAGCTGGTCTTCTAGCCTCATAAGATGACTACTAGACCAAGAAAGAAAGTCACAAAGGATCTACTTTCAAGTAGTAAAGTGAATTTTAAAGCAATGTTTAAAAAAAAAAGATGGGTCGTCATTGGAAGAGGGGGAGTTCTATAATCAGAACGGAGAACTAACAAGAGGCAAAGTTGTGACAGAAAACCATATCTACTAGGGAAATATATAGGGAAATATCTGCAAAAGGTTGGGATAGAGAAATACCTGGCTAAGTAAAGAAGCTCACCCAGGGTCTGTAGAAGAGCTAGCAAGGAGTGCAGATGTAGGGTCACTTTTCCCTGGGGGTGGGGGTTGTATAAGAGTCAGAAGACAATCTCTTAGGGGGAAAACTATGTGATTGAATATGCAAGAATGCCTTTGCTGGCCAGTTAGATGTTCTTAAAGGACACGGGGTGGGGGTGGGGGGAGAGTTTGATGAGACAAAACTCCAGCTTCCAATATCGTTATGATAAAGTCTAATTTCAAAGCATAGAAATTAAACTAGGATAAAAATTGACATGAAAACCTCTTCATGATAAAAGACGAAAATGTAAAAGCCCAGAGGGGAAAATGTCACAGATTTGAAGATAGCCTTGCTGGGGTCAGTGAGGGACGACTGTCCAGCAGGCCCTGCTGGGAATGTTCCAGTTCCATGGGTGTGTCTCTTACTCTACACCCTTGGCAAAGCAGCTTTCCAGCTTTGCAGAAAGAGGAGCTGGGGAGAACTGACTGAGGCCACCACCTTGACTGGAGCAGCAAGGGAGTTTTTTCTATAGAGACAGAACGCCATTCTATTCTGTGACCGAAACCATCATCCCTGACAGCAAACCTTCTCTTCCCAGAGGAAAGTAACAGGTTCTGTGTGTACATTAGAGTCACCTATACACTATCCTTCCAATGCCCCTATGAATTGGTTCCAGCATCTTGTTGGCTCCCTTATTGATTGACAAATTAAATCAAACCTCAAGTGGATTTATTTTCTCTTTGCATGAGAATCACAATTTGACCTCCAAGTCTCTGTGTCTGTAAGAATTTACATTCACAGTATGTGGTATAGAAGTTGCAGAAAGAAAAATACAAAAAAAAAAAAAAAACTAAAACAACAGCAACAAAATTAAGCACAAACCCCAGTCTCTAAACAAAAGAAATGGTCTACCTAATGAGGAGAGGAGGTGAAATCAACAGTAGGACATTTCAGTCTCAGCAGGTCCCTCCTGGCTCAGATTCTGGTCTGTCAGGTCCCAAGGGGCTGGTCAGGGGGAGGGTTGTCTCCCTTCCCCAGCTGGCTTTGTCTTAAGAAGGATCTTCAGGGTTTGGAGACTGGAGCAGGCTGCATGGGATATTGTCAGTGGCCAGGAGAGTGTGATGGGTTTTCAGGTCTAGGTGTTAGCAGATTGAGCATTGGTGGGGGTTTGGGTGGGGGGATGGGTGGGGTGAGTGGGCATGGTGGGAGGAAATGGGTGGGGTGGGTGGGGTACAGGGAATGGGTGGGGGTGAGGGGAATGGGTGAGGTGGGTGGGAGATGGATGGGTAGGTGGGTGTGGTGGTGGGATGGGTGGGTGTGGTGTGGTGGGGGATGAATGTGGTGGGTGTGATGTGGTATGGTGGGGGAATGGGTGGTGTGGTGAGTGTGGTGGGAGATGGGTGTGGCCAGTTGGTGTGGTGGGGGATGGGTGTGGCCGGTTGATGTGGTGGGGGGATGGGTGGGGCGGGTGTGTGTGGTGTGATGTGGTGGGGGTGGGGTGGGGGAATGGGTGGGTGGGGTGGGTGTGGTGGTATAGATGATGAGTATCTGGAACTGGTGTGCCTGGGTGCTATTGTCTACGCCTTCCTTTAGGCCCACAATTCAGTTTACAAGGGCCACGTAGTGAGCCAAACCCCAGAGATCACCAAGTAATCCTTAGTCCAGAGTTATCTGTCACTCAGTTCAACTCCAAGCAGCCCTCGTGACAGGGAGTGGAACTCTGGGGCAGCGTTGTGAGGGAGCGTATTCTCAGTTCCAGATGTGTTGTCGTAACCTCAGGATGCTAGAGGCTGGAGGCTGGGTGGACCGGGGTCAGATGGAGCCAACATGCCGCTCTTGGTAATTCACAATACCAGAGTTCTGGCCGCTCAGGCCTCCCGTGACTCTCCGTGTCCTCTCCCCACATTACAGGAGACTTGTGGGTCCGATTGTACAGAGCTAAGCCTCACAATCCTCTCCAAGGACTGTGTGGTCCTAGAAGTCTGGGGTTGAGTAGCTCAACAAGGACCGAAGCAGGGGCAGACAGACAGACAGACAGACAGACAGACAGACAGACAGAAAAACCGGAGGCTGGCTTCATCAGGATGGAGTTCACTGCCGACCTTGACTGGAGCCAGTCTGTGGAGAGCAGCAACAATCCCAAATGGTCTGAAATGCAGGTGGGGCTGGACAATTTAGACGGGTCTTGGGTCGTTGGGTGGTGACAGGATGGGGAAGTGGCTAGGTCTGGAGTGGGGCGGGGCACTAGGGGTGCGTCGCTTACTAGGGGCAGCCCGAGGGAAGGGCGAGGCAGCAGATGCTGAGGAAGGAAGGTGGAGAGAAAAGAATAGGTAGGTCCTGAGAACAGGTGGGAACGCGCAAGGGAGGGCGTGGGCTCAGGCGCTAGGTAGCTTGTGGCAATAGCGGGAGACGCCACCTTAGAGAAGCACGCAGGCCAGACCAGGCAGCGACTTGCCCGAGGCTAAGGGACAGCCCCTATCCCCACCACCCCAGCCTCTGTGACTCATCTGCGTTACAATCTGATGGGCCGTGGCAGCCGTGGGAAGGCGGCTGGAGGGACACCTGAGTTCTCCACACAAGTTCCAACACGGTTCAGCGGGCGCATGGGCTGCTGGTCTCCGGCGGGGGCTGCAGCACGCCAGGGCTGACTCAGGCGCACCCCCCTCAAGACAGGCAGGGTCCGGCAGGGTGCTACCTGCCCGGGTCCGCCCCCGGTTCCTTTTGCTGGGACTGCTCTGGCGTGATTCTTAACCACGCACTCTAGGGGGGTTCTGCTATCTCCAGAAAGGCATAAACTGGTCCCAGGGCCTCAGAGCGCAGGGTTAATCCTTTTTGGGCATGCTTTAGAAAGGTCTGTGCTGAGTTCCTTCGCCTTGCCATCGCCACTGTCACTGATGTCACCCACGTGCTCACTCATCCCTGCGTCCACACGTGCTGGAATGAGCACCCGTTCCCGGCACCCTGCCTGCCCTCTGCCCTGGAACAGCGAAGTCAAGGTGACAAATCTAGCGGTCAAAACCTAAGAGGCAACAGAGCGGGTGGAAAGGTGAGTCCCCAACTGGGGAAATCCCAGACTGACCTGGGCGGTATCCTGGGACAGCTGGGCGGGACTTTGGGTGTGCAGGGTCGTGACTGGGCGGAGCCTTGAGCTGGGCCGAACCTAGGGCTGAACTGGGCAGAGGGGGTCCCTGAGCGAAGTAAGCAAGAGTCCTAAAATGGTTGAAGCAAGCCCTGGACTGAACTGTGCAGAACCTAGAGCTAGGCGTGACTCTGAGATGGGCGGATCCCTTGGGGTGGGTGGAACCTTGGGTTGATCTGGAAGGAGCCTTGAGAGAGCTAGGCAGAATGTGGTGAGGTTGTATGCGGGGCTACTGAGGAGGCCAGGGTGTGAGAGCGGAGCAGAAGGGACACGTGGTCAAGGACTTATCCATAATGCAGAGGATGCAGAGAGGGGCGCGAGTGGAAGGGACGAGGTGACCATAGAGACAGACTCAAGGCCAGGGTGAGGATGTGAAAACGGGAGGTTTCTAGCAAGCCAAGATGAAAAGGACGGAGGTGTGGCCCTTTGCATTCAGGTCTGAGTAAGTGGGGGCATCAGGCAGAGAGAAGGGTCCCAGCAGAGGACCGTGAACCTCCCACCCTTGCCATCAGCCTTCCTCCAGCACACAGTCCAGACTGGACACTGCGGGGTGGACCTCCAGCTGCAGAAGATGGTCTAGGCACTAGGCCATGGTCCCTGCATCAGGCCTGCCCAGTGACTGATGTGACTGGGGCTCACTCTGGCAGACTGAGGACAGCTCTGGGGTCATGATGGAGGTTTCGTTCTACAGTGTCCACCCCAGCAACCGTCCTTCTGCTCCTGGCCCTGGTCCCATCCCCAGGAAATCATTAAGCATTGACTTTCTCCGTCACACTAGGGCTGTGCCAGCTGTAGCGTCAGCTATCCTGCTGGAAAGGTAGTGTAACCCTGAGAGAGGAAGGTGCCAGAAGCTCTCGAATCCCGGAGCCTGTTGGGGACACAGCCCAGGGGAAGAAAGGGTCTTCTGTGGGGCCTGCGAGCTCTGAGGACTGCTGTCTGATGGCCCCCCTTCTCTGGTCACCCTTTCTTAGCTCCTCAAATATAGACACTCCCCCCCCCACTTTTTTTTTTGTTTGTTTGTTTTTCAAGACAGGGTTTCTCTTGGTGACAGTCTTGACTGTCCTGGAACTCACTCTCTAGACCAGGCTGGCCTCGAACTCAGAAATCCACCTGCCTCTGCCTCCCAAGTGCTGGGATTAAAGGCATGCACCAACACTGCCTGGCTTTTAATTTTTTTTTTATAGACCCCTTTTTAAAAGGGTCCAGTTCAGCCCCTAACCCTTTGTATATCTTCCAGACCCAACTGGCCTGAGTGTCATTTGGCCACATATTCCCTGCTGAAATGAGTTGACACGGGGTCAGCCTCTCTGTAACCCAGCAAGACCTTGGTTACTCATAAACCAGCCTGCTGCAGAGACCCTTCTGTGAAAGAGCCCCTTCTTGTCCCCATCTTCCCACAAGCTGGCTTCGAGAAGCACAGGTGTCCACATATAAGCTGGGCTCTCTCATGGGAGGGGATTCGAGCAGGCAGAAGAAGGGGGGCTCTAGCCAGTGCAGAATGTCTATCCGAGGGCAGCTGGGTACAGTACTACAGGATGCTGGGAGTGCCGTCTTGGCTAAGGGTGCTTCCTTCCAGCTCAGAGTCAGGCCTGTTCTCTAACACTCTAGCTGGCACTTCCAGCTCAGTTGGCTTGTGGCCAAAGCTGCATCTGTCCCAGTGGCAGCAAAAAGTGCATTTCCCACACTCTCTGAGACACCCCTGGGGGTGGAGGACTCTTGTGTTGCTGTGGGGCTGCTTGCCTAAGGACACAGATAGGCATCCTGTTGTTCTAAGTGCCCCGAAAACCCAGATGAATGACAGGAATCTCAGAGTGAATATCCAGGGTGCTACCGGCCCCCTTCCTTCTCCCCTCCTCCAGCCCACAGCCACAGCGCCTGCTTGCACTCCAGAGGCTAAGAGACCGGCCACTTACAGGGTGTGGCAGCTCAGCCCTGACTGGCCTAGTCTAAACTGATGTTCCGCCAAGGAGGCCCTTTGGCTGCCGTGAGCACCTAAACAGCCCTGCCTTTGTCCTAGTGGCCACGGGCGCTGTTTGCTCAGTGCCCGGCTTGTTTTTCCCAGGCTGAGCTGGGCAGGCAGAGGCCCGGGAGCCATGGAAACAGCACAGGCCACCTGTCTTGCCCAGCCCCGCTTTCTGCCCAGTTGCTTTCTCAGTCTCTTCAGACCGCCTGCTGTACTGGCCCTGCCCCAGCTGCCCCTGTCCCACCCCCTCACGAGCTAAGCTGGGTGTAGAGACAGCCAAGGGTTTCAGGGGCCCTGGGGTCGCACAGATCCTGGGGTCAGCTCGGGCATCCTCGGCACCCAGGCAATTGACTGCTTGCTGCCTGCAGGGCAACTCAGGAATCCAGCGCCGAAAGGCTGTGGGGTCCCTCAAGGGCTCCACAGCTGTATTAAAACTGCTGGACCACGGGCTGGAGAGATGAAACAACAGTCACAAGCACCAGTTGTTGTTCCAGAGGACCCAGGTTCAATTCCCAGCCCTTCCGTGCTAGCTCACAATAGCCTTTGCCTCAGTCCCAAGGGATCTGGTGCCCTCTTCTGGCCGCCATGGGCACTGCACATACATGGTGCGTGAATATTGATGCAGACAAAATCAATGAAACAAACAAACAAACAAATAAACAAAAAGCCTTTCTGCCCCAGCCTCTGATTTTCTCCTGTCCTTTTGGAATCTCCAACCATTCATTAAGATCAGTCTGAAGACCCAGGCACAAAACATCTAATTCTTGTCCCCAACAACCCTTCTAGCCTTCTAGCGTGTCCTAGGTTTTTCTCTAAAAAGTAACCAAGACAGTTTCCCGTGTGATGGGCCTGACCTTGGACCTGTGTCCACAGGCTTCCTCAGTGGGTCTCAGTGCAGTCTAGACAGGACCAGTCTCTTCTGTATTTATTTTCCGGGTGCACGGGGCCTCCTCCAGGTAGGATCTGGGAAAAGGGAGTGAGCACAGGAACTCTGTGGTTGGGTGAAGTTGGAGGACAGAGTTTCACTCCCCCTGGGGCAAGGAGAGAAGTGTGTGCTCATCTTAGGAAGAGTCCCTTGGCCCAGGCAAGGGAAGACCCACCGATGTGGCCCCCAAAGCACCAGTTTGTCAGTGCCCATGTTCTCAGACGTTTTATGGATGGGAAGCCTGTTTGCTCCATTCTCTAGATTTGAACAATCAAGACTCCAAGAGTGTTTTCTCATACTGTCATTGGGCCAGTAGCTAGGGAACTCTCCTGGTCACCTTTAGAGCATCCCCCCCACCCCAAGCTGTCTTTACAGTTCCCTCCCCAGCCCTGATCATGTGGCCAGTCACGTCATCCAGAAGCATTGGGCTCTGGGTGTGTATCATTAGACAGCAGGGTACAGCTCAGTGTACCTAATACCTCTGTATTTTGCAGGAGGGGACATGGGCTGGAGAGGGCCAGGGCTTGGTGACTCTGCCCTTCATTTTTCCGGCTCCTCTCATGTCTGGCCATTTTGTTCCAGCTCTTGAAATACCTGCTCTGCCTACCTGGAAGCTGCAGGCAGGACCATCCCTTCTGCCTGCTTAGTCCAATTCAGCCTTGTCACTTCCCTGCAGCGGTCACTGGACAGGCCCTGGGATGTGCTGTCTGCCCTGGCTGGGCTCCTGGGTGGCCAGGAGGCTCTTGGAAAGCCCTCTTCGTTCCCACTCATGGAACTCTGCAGTTCTTTTCCGGAATGGCTACCCGATGAGGTAATGCTGTTTGCAGACGGGAGGAGGTCCCGGAGCAGGGCAGCCAGTGGCCTCTTTGCCTGGGCGACCTGCCCAAGGCACAAAACGAGCCCTTTTTGGTGGCTGGAAGGAAGACCAGGCCCTAGACTCCAGACCTTCATTCATCACCCACCCTTGAGCTGAGACTATCCTAGTCCTGGGCTGAGCCTGTGGCCTCACAGTTTTCTTCCCTGCCCCTCAACTGAGGGGAAACTGAGGCCGGGGAGGGGAAAGGAGGGGACCGGTCACACTCAGAGCCCCAGCAAGAATCCACAGCTACTCCTACTAAACACTCTGAGGGACAAGGGAAGCCCCCTGGCTCACCCTCTTGGGTCTGAGTAGTCTCTGACTGTTTTCCTTCTGTGTTGGAGCTGGGTGAATGCTGGCCCAGAGGACAACTGCTGGGGGTTATCGACTCTCCGCTCTATCTCCTGAGGGAGAGAGAAGCTGCAGAGACAGACACTATGCCGGGAAAGTCCTGAGGAGGCTTGATTCCTCATTCCTTGGCAGGCCCTGCTCTGGTAAGGAGGTCCCCAATACCCACATAGTCCAGAAGCACCCACACCTCAGGCTTGGAAAACAATATGAAACTTCTCACTTCTGAGGCTGGTGGCCACAGTGCATGGCGCCTGGGGCTGGCACAGGAAGACCTTCAGGACTAGATAACAGCTCTCTTCCCCAGCCCTGCAGCACCCCTGTCCTTCAGGACCCCAGTGCTTGGTGGGATTGGGACACAGGCTGGAAGATGACTCTGTGAAGCAGGCAGACCCAGTCTGCAAGCCCAGCTGGCCCTGTCCCCGATTTGAATTTTTATTGTGCAATGTCAGCCAAGCCCCCCTGTCCTGGCTGGGGCTCAATTTCCACATCTGCAGACAGGAGGAGGGCAGGAGAGGCCTCAACTGGACTCCAGAGCGTCCCAGGTCTGGCGGCCCAGACCTGCAGCTGTGTGGGCACAGCCTCTCTGGGCAGGAAGTTAATTTCCGCGTTGGAGGCGAGGCCTGAAGTGGGCCCAGTGCTCTCTGCGTGTTCAGATGAGGGCCGGGCTGCTGAAGTCATGTGGGAGGTAGCAGCAGAGGCAGGATCCAAGCCAAGATTTCTCTGCTGGCCTGGAGTGACCTCGTTCAGCCTCCTTTGCTCAGTAGCCCCCACCTCTCTTGTCTACACAAAGCTTTGGCTCTACAAGGGAAGACAGGTCCTCTTGGAAGGTGGGCCTGCGCCCTCTTCTGCCCCCTGGTGGCTATGAGGGCATATGGCAGTTCAGTGAGGGCTTTGTATGCTACAGGGCCATCATCCACCCAGAACCAGACACTCACATGATCACCATCATCCCCCCACTCCCCACCCCCCAGGACCAGATACTCACGGGGTTACAAGAACACACAGGGATACAGACACCCACAGTACCACAAGAACGCACAGAACTGGGAACCTACAGGGTCACTGACAATCAGAGCCACAATGGCCCCACAGGACCTTGAGCACCTACATGGTGGTTACCCGTAGGGTTGGGGTACTGTCGCTGGGAGCTCTGGTAGTGACATCCCCACACAGGAGGATGTCACTGTCACCTATGTCTGAGGAGTGTGCAGTACAGGTCGGGAGTGGTTAGGGCCTGCAGGAAATGCACACAGATGGGAACAATGTTGTGAGAAAAAAGTGTTCGCCCACCCGTGAGCAGGCCTCTTGGCACTTCAGGCTGTAGGGTTGGAGGTTGAGGCACACGTCTTTCAACTCCCAGCAGTGACAGTGAAGAGAAGCGCTCAGTGCGCTGGTTCTTCCCATGGTCTCCTGAGTCAGCAGCAGCAGCATGGGACAGACAGGCACCCACTAGCCTTGGCCTGATCATGCAGCAGCAGGCTTTCAGAATGATGGACAATTTCTCGAGACCTGGCAAGTGCTGAGGGCTATACTGCAGTAGGGCTATATAAGCCAGGGCGCCAACCCAGTCTGGTTCCTTAGGAACCTAACACCTCCAATATCATCATCAGGGATAGGATGGACTGACTGGTCAGTCTTTTTTTTTTTTCTTTTCTTTTCGAGACAGGGTTTCTCTGTGTAGCCCTGGCTGTCCTGGAACTCACTCTGTAGACCAGGCTGGCCTCGAACTCAGAAATCTGCCTGCTGGTCAGTCTTTAAAATGTGCCAGAAGGCTGTTGGAGATGGCTCAGCTATTAAGAGCTGCTATTCCAGAGGACATGGGTTCAATTCGCAGCACACACATGGCCTCTCACAACTACCTGTAGCTCCAGTCCCCAGAGCTCTGACGCCCTCTTCTGGTCTCTTCAGGTACTGAACACACATGGTGCAAAGATACACATGCAAACAAAATACTCACACACATAAAAAAATGAAATAAAAAATAATTTCTTAGGACTATTTGAATGCTCCTCTAGAATGTTCTCCCCCAGCACCCCTTTTCCTTCTCCCATCCCCCAAATCCTGCCTGGGTCCTATGGCCAAACCTTCCCCACCCTGACCTGGCTCAAGATCCCTGTCAGGGAATGACAGGGTCCCACACAGTGCCATCACATTAGAACGCCAATGGTCAACACCTACAGGGGCCAAGCATCCATTGCACTGGTAGGTAAACTGAGGCTGCAATAGAGGACCTGGCAAGGCCCAGGACTAGCCAGACATGGACCTGGGGCTGGGATGGACACAGAGTCCAGGGGTAGTCACCAGTCCAGAGTGATACTGGCACTGTGGCACTGGATCCCAAGAGGGAGGTTTCAGTCCCCAACCCAACTGGGACATCCTCCATACCTCCCACCCCAGAGTAGAGGAGGAAGGGTCATACCATGCTGCCCCGACGAATGAGACAGGGCCTCAGGCTGATAGAAAGAGAGGACCAGGGTGAAGACCCAGAACTTTCCATGTTCAGGTCCAGAAAACTGGGAGTCTGATACTGGTGTCTGAGGGCCCGGTGGGAGTAAATCTCTGTCACACACACGCACACACTGTCTGATGTCCCCTCTTCTCAACCAAATCTTATGATTTGGGTCTATAGAGGACACCATGACCCCCAGCAGATGCTCTGATGTAGAAAGACAGTATGGTATGACCAGCAGAAAGAACAGGCCTACCATGACTGGTGACCCAATGGCCTGGTAGGTTATCCAGTGTGTACCAGGGCAAGGCACACAGTGATGGGGACAATTGCCCAACTCCTTTCCAGAACTCCTGGGTTTCCCTCAGCTGTGCATCAGTGAACAGCAATCCCAACCTCTCTGTACTTCCCAGAGGACGATGGATTAACAGATACAAAGAAGGAAGGGGCAGGGGATAGTCTAGCAATCCTAGAAGATATTGTCGTTGGTGCTGACATTATTGCATCGGTGCTGAGGAGAGAGATGCAAGGTGAACAAGACAGGACCCAAGCTCTTGGGAGTTGACTGGGCTGAGGGGTGGCCATGCCAGCCCTCCTGGGAAGCCTGGCATAGGAGCTTCCGGAACAAGGTTCCTAGACCTTCATTGTATTACCAATAAGGATGGAAGAAGGGTAGAAAACTCACCATTGGAGCACACCAGGGCCTTCACGCGGGCTGGATCAGGCAGACATGGTGAGTGGTAATAGCTGGTGGGTGACAGGGATTACCTCTTTGTGAGCTTTGGTCCATAGACCTGGTGCAGGCCCCAGGCAGCCTGTGGAGTATTTATTACCATGCCCTGGCCTGTATACTCTAACCCAGCCCAGGGCACCCAACAGAACAGGAGCTACATAGATGTCAGAGGACCTGAGATGCTACATGCAACTCTGAAAATCTAGAAGTTACTGTCTAAGGGTTAAACTAAATCTTATAATTCACCAGGGTGGTGGTGGCACACACATTTAATCCCAGCACTTGGGAGGCAGAGGCGGGTGGATCTCATTCTGGTCTACAGAGTGAGTTCCAGGACAGCCAGAGTTGCACAGAGAAACCCTGAGACTGTGTGCCCGTTGTGGGATCTAGGAGCAGAACTGGAAAGTTGAGGGGGAGGAGACTGTCATCTATACAAAGGGTCATGGCTGTCCTTGGCCTTGAGTGGCCTCCAGTCTGGTGAGGCAGCCAGACTGCAGGGTGCTGGGGAAACAAGGCACTGTTTGTTCAGCTTTGGGCCGGTGTGAAGTCTCTCGAGTTAACGCATGCGCTCCTGCCCTTCCTCACAGAGCATGCGCAGGCAGTGACTACTCCTGAACAGGGTTTCTCCAGAAGTCATCACCGGCAAGCCAGTGCTCTGTAGGTGAGACTGGGGAATCTGTGGTGGAGGGACTGGGAGGTTGAGGCGCTAACTGAGAGAGACAGGCATTGGCCAAGCATGTCGGCCTCTAATATTTAAGGATTTATTTATTGTTATATGTAAGTACACTATAGCTGTCTTCAGACACACCAGAAGAGGGCGTCAGATCTGTTTACAGGTTGTTGTGAGCCACCATGTGGTTGCTGGGATTTGAACTCAGGACCTTCGGAAGAGCAGTCAGTGCTCTTAACCGCTGAGCCATCTCTCCAGCCCCATAGAGGAGGAGCCTTAAGCTGCCTCCCCACCCCACTGGCTAACACCAAGCAAAAGTCTGCATACAGAGGCCTGGGGACTGCCGAGGTCAGCCTTCAGGAGCTGCCTGGGTGGGCGAAAAGGGATCTGAAAACCCCAGAAAGGCAGTTGCCAGGCTCCTGAAGAAGCCAGCCTGGCCACTCGAATGGCCCTCCCCGGGGAGAACATCAAGACGGCCATAGGAGACCACACCACTGAAGTCATATTAGGGGGCTCTGCCCACTCCCCCACCCCCACCCCCCATCCCCCATTCACTCTTCATCTTCTGACTCTCCTGACTCTGGCCATATACCATCAAGGGTGGCGTCTAAGCCCCTGCCCCCACGTAGGGGTTAGGGCAGCTCCCTGGTGCCACAGAGGTGCCACTTGGGCACAGGACTGGACTTTTGGCTGTGGGAACCCAGCTCATGTGTACTTGCCCGCTACTTGCCAATCCTGAGTAAGAACGCCACCCCCAGACTCCAGCCTTGCCCACCAGGCCAATTTACAGCTGAGGTTCCCAGCCAGGAAGACCACCTAAAGTTGACAGCTGGTCATTCCATGCACACACAGACACATGCACCTGGACCAGTGTACATGAACATGCCATATTCCTTCTCACAGGCACATAACAACTGGCTGTTTTAAAGGTCTGTTTAGGGGATCCCTCTTACACAGCACGCACAGTACCTAGAGCAGCCTCCCATGGTACAGATGAGTGCCAGATGTTTTGCCCACTACTGAGAGAGATGTGGTTGCTGTGACTCAGAGCTTGAGTGAGCACCAAGTAGACTGGAAGCCTGGCTAGTGTGCTTTGCTCCAGGCAGAGCCCAGTGCCCTCGGCGTTGATGCTGCCAGGGTCCTGGTTCCCGACCTGCACAGGTAAAAAAAAATAAAATAAAATAAAAAAATTATTAATACAATATTATATTATTAATTATTATTTATAAAATTAATAAAATTATTAATAAATAAAATAAAAAATAAAAAAAGATAAAGATGAAAGGAACAAGAGCGTCAGGGGGAAGGGTCGGAGCAGAGAGGGGTCATTTATCATCAGTGGGAGAGGCCTGAGCCATGGGCTCTGCCAGCAACATTAGGTGTCACTGTGTGGGTGGGGACAGCCACGCTGAGTGAGGCTTTCAGGGCCACACGTGGCAGCTGCCAGGACTACAACAAGGCTGGGAGCTAGGCTGCCTGTGGCAGGGTCTTGGGGAGACAGAGGTGTGGTGCCCAGACAGGACTAAGGAGACATCTGGCTGAGGTTGTAAAGGTGACAAAGATGTGTTCCAGGGCCCCATATTCCTGTTGCAGGCTCAGAAGAAGCGTGGCCATTCCCTTCCAGCGTTTGCTACAACTCCATCACTTCCTCTGTCGGCTGGAAGAGCTGCAGGGATAGTCTCCGCCCTCAGGTAGGTGCCCGGGTGGTTGTGGGGATGGAGGTAGGCTCTGTGACAGGCCTGGGCTGAGGGCCTGGCAAGTCTGATTTGGGATTGTACCTGGAGTATCCCAGGCCAGCCCTATCAGCCTAAGCTGTAGATCAGCATGGAAAGATTCTGTAGGGCAACCTTCCTAATGCTGTGACTTTTTAATACAGGTCCTCATGTTGTGTGACCCCCCTCCCAACCATACAATTACTTTGTTGCTACTTCATAACTGTAATCTTGCTACTGTTATGAATCATAATGTAAATGTCTGATATGCAAATCCAGGGGGTCATGACACACAGGGTGAGAACCAATGCTCTAGGGGAACAGAAAGCATAGACAGACAGACAGACAAGATAGGTGGGTGGATGGATGGTGGGTGGATGGATGGATGGATGGATGGATACATGCATACATACATATATACATACATACATAGATAGATAGATACATAGATACATACATACATACATACATAGATAGATACATACATAGATACATTGATAGATAGATAGATAGATAGATAGATAGATAGATAGATAGATAGATAGATAGATAGATACAAACATACATAGATGCATAGATGGATGAACTATAGATAGTATTGAAAGGGTCTCTAGGGATCTATATGCAGTTAATGGTTGCTAAGAGAAGGAGAGAGATTTTCTTCAGTGATGTCTTAGCTAAGGTTTCTATTGCTACAGCAAAACGCCATGACCAAAAAGCAAGTTGGGTAGAAAAGGATTTGTTCATTGGACTTAATCATCCACATAGCGGTCCGTAACTGAAGGAAGTCAGAACAGGAACTCACACAGGGCAGGAACCTGGAGGCAGGAGCGGATACAGAGGCCATGGAGGGTGCTGCTTCCTGGCTTGCTCAGCCTGCTTTCTTAGAGAACCCAGGACGACCAGGCCAGGATGGCTCTACCCACAATGGGCTGGGCCCTCCCCCATCAATCACTAATTAAGAAAATGCCCTAGTCGTATGACAGCCCAGTCGTATGGAAGCCTTTTCTTAATTAAGGTTTCCTTCTCTTGGAAGACTATAGCTTGTGTCAAGTTCGACATAAATCTAGTCAGCACAAGTGGCATAACCATAGGTGAGCTGTTTATGCTCCTGTAAAACCCCAATAAAACTCATCAGAGAGAGAGAGAGAGAGAGAGAGAGAGAGAGAGAGAGAGAGAGAGAGAGAGGAGTGAGAGACTAGCTGAGAAGAGGAAGAGTCCAAGTAGGCATCAGAAGGTGAGAGTCATCAACATATAGTATATACATGTATGAGATATCAAAATGGAACTCATTATCACAGTTAGTGTATGCTAATAAAACTTTCTTTAAGAAAGAGATGCACTGGATTAACTTACGCTAGAGGGGCTAGGTAGTCCAATAGCGACTGCCTAGATTCTGGAGAGGCAGAGAACTCAGTCCTGGCAGCAGACCCAGCAGACTGCCTGAGCAGATCCCACCTGGGCGCTCCCAGGAGAACGCTGGTGTGACGTGCGTGATGAGGGGCTGAGGGGGCTGGAGTCTGACGGCTACAAGTGGTGGCAAGGACCCACGAACGCCTCAGGACAGAAACAGCTTTGCCAGTTCACACTAACTTCCTCGCCTAAGCCCTTTCTTAGCTTGAAGGTCCCGCTCCTGTTCAAGGCCCCATCCCTAGCCACTGTCCTGAAGTGGCTGACCACTAGTGCCCACGAGTTCAGGCTGACCTCAGGCTTGCTACATAGCTGGGGATGACCTTGAACGCAGGGTCACCAGCTTCCATCTCCCTAGAGTGGAGGCTACAGAGGCATCCCACAGAGCTAGCAGCTTGGACCCCATATACACCCTCCTATTCAGTGACGCCCCTCTCACAGGGCAATGGCCCTCTGTTCCGGGGACAGGTGGAAACTTTCAGGAGAGGAGAGACCCTCCAGGCTAGGTCCAGGGGAAGGCGTCAGAGTACAAGTGGTGGCTAGGTCAATAGCCTTCTTGATTTCTGAAGTTGGGAAGACCCCTGGCACCTGAGTAGGGGGTTCAGAGGGCAGGAGGAAGATTTCCTAGTCCCGGGAAGGCTATAGCCGTCGTGAAATAAAGCCGCAATTCTCAGTGCCAGCTTGGGGGGCAGGGGTGGGGGTGGGGTGCAGAGCTAGGCCTTCAGGAGATGATGAAGGGTTATAAGGGAGGGCCTGCCAGTCTCACTGGTACCCACAGTGCTTACACAAGGGAAGTATTCAGGGAGCCAATGGCCTCAGGTGGGTGTGTTTACCTGGCGTAGGGGATGGGCTTCCATAGCCAGGACTGGTACCCTACACAGGCTTGGTACAGAGTCCCAGATGTTTGGGGAGGCAGAGCAGAGAATCTGGTTTGTGTTCCATTCTCCGCCCACCAAGGAACCCAGAGCCTTATACATTGCAGGCCAGTACCCTGCCACTGAGGCACACACCCCCCCCCAGGTCTCTTAAAAGATTTAATTCTGAGGTAGTGTCTCTGTAGCTCAGGCTGGAACTTCCTGCTTTGAGATCCTGAGTGTTGGGATTTTCGGCATGCGCTGCCACTACCTGCTCGGGACAGCTTTTAATCCTGAATGATACTTTGAAAACTGAGATAGACAACACTTGAAGGGGAATTAACAGAAGATCCTAGAAACAAGGTCCTTAGCCAGAGTGAGCCCGGTTTCTTCCAGCTGAGACGCATCACTTTTCTTTATAGTTGTCCACACAGGAAGTGTTCTCTGAAGCTTGGGTGCATGGGATGGGGAGGGAGGGAGGGAGGGAGGGATGAAAGGTTGGGGGGGATGTGCAGAAAGGACCTGCACGGTTCAGGGAAGGAGCCTGGGATAAAGAGACTTATGAGTTCCCAGGCTGGACGTCTGCACCCACCATCCTCGCCCGAGAATCTAGGACCAGTGGGTGGGCCTGTTCTTCTCGGATGAGGAACTGGCCAGGACTGGGGTCATTTCTCCTTGGATTAGGGCTTTGCTCCTCCCTTGGTTTTTTCCACCTTGTCCAGGCAAACAACATCCTCTGCTGTCAGGCTAGGTGGCAGGATGGTGCCCCGGAGCAAGTGTGTAGATGGGAGGACAGACAGGACGACACCAGCCCCTTCTCCCATATCCAGCTTCCACATCCCAGCCCCCCATGCATGGTTGACTGACTAAGGAGCACTCAGGGCTCAGGCTGCTTCTGCAGCCCTGCAGCCTTCCAGTCCATGGCCCCCGCAGGCCCCTCCCGCCCTGTGCAGCAGCTGTTTCCGGTCAGACTAGCAGACAATGTGCTGGCGGGTGGCCCGTGGCCAGGACCATCCATCCCCCCCCCAGCCTCACAGGAAGACAGAGCACAGAAGAGGAGCTGTGTCCCCAAGTGAACCCACTGCCCAGGCACTGTGATTTAGAACTTCAGATTCCAGTAGGAGGAGCCTCTCGGGTGACTCAAACGGATTCCTCCAGCTTTGAACCCGTTGGGACCCTGGAACACTGCTTGGGGGGTGGAAGAGTAGGGCGGGGGTGTGGGGGGCGGTCAGAGAATCTTGGCTTGGTCTTTCTTTTCTTTCGGTAGCCTTGGCCACAGGACTGTGCAAGCCTTCCCTACCCTGGTGCCCTCGCATGGTTGTGTCCTCTACACTGTAGATCTGTTGAGATTGCGCCATCCAGGTCTACTCCAGTGGTCCATACTCTTCTTCCGTCCAGGCATTCCTGTTCAAATGCTGTCTGTCCTTCCTACTGGCCCCTCCCCTCTCCTGTCCCCGCCCACCAGCCTGGCACAGGCATCTCCTGAGCCTACATACCGCACCCCACCCCGCAGCACTTGCCTATTTGTCCTTCAGAAATATCTGGAAGGACAGACCCTGCCCACCTAGGTCTTAGCATAAAACCCAATGCACTTAGTAGGTCCTGACAGAGGGTTGACATATTGCTGATTAAGTTGTTTCCTAAGTGGCCAGGTCTGCCCTGCCCAGTGGGGTCCATCTTTGGTTTTTTGTTTGTTTGTTTTGTTTTTTTTCCCCTGGCTTCTTAAGTGTGAAGCTGGCTTCAGGATCTTCCCTCAAACCGATTATGAACTCTCAAGGAAAGAATGCAGCCCACTTGCCCAGCCTTACAGAGGGGTGGAGCACAGTAACTGACGGACCGCTTCTCACGCACATGGATGTTATAACAGCAACAGCGATGGCCCAACAGTAGTAAAACACCATAGAAAGAAACCTCAGGGGTGATATCATAGCGTGTAGACCCCTCAGTCCTCAGGGCTGTAACTTCAAATATGCACCCTGCCACTATTCATGGTGATCCAGTCCTGTTCCCAATATCACATCCCTGTTTGGGTCTTTACAGGCCAGCACCAATCTGGTTCCCATGAGTCAACCCTAGAACCTTCGGGTAAGCACCATGCCACAGAGGCAAAGGCCACACAGCCTTTGGCCTAGCAGTCAGGCCCTTGAGAGCTCAGAGTTGGCCCTTTCCCTCTGTATCAGGAGTGTGGTCCAGCTCCATGGTTAGGACGCTATGTGCCCATTCTCTGCTGCAGAGCGCCCTCTGGTGGAGTTACTGGGAGTTGTCAGGCAATGGAGAAGGAATCCAGACCAGGGCAGATTCCTGAAGGTCAAGGACATTTGGAGGACTACAGGGTAGGGACTGACTGGCCAGGAGCTGGAGCTGCCTGAGATCACCAACTTTTCCCATGACTTCCATGGAAAATGGGTCCAAGCTTGGATCTTTCCCAGGGACTATGATATGGTGAGGACAGCTTGCTAACCGGACTCCACAGAAGACGTTGCCATCCATCTTATTCGCAAAAGCACCGCGATGGCCAACAATATCTTCCTTATCACCTCCATCACATCATTGTTATCATTATCATCACCGTCATTGTCATCACCATCACTGCCTGTGCTGTGCAGGGCTGCAGGCAAGACTATTGATGAGGGTCCAGCTCACTGGGGGTGGGGCCATCCATGGACTGGTCCTGGATTCTTTGTTTGGTTGGTTTTTGTTGTTGTTTTTTTGTTTTTCGAGACAGGGTTTCTCTGTGTAGCCCTGGCTGTCCTGGAACTCACTTTGTAGACCAGGCTGGCCTCGAACTCAGAAATCCGCCTGCCTCTGCCTCCCAAGTGCTGGGATTAAAGGCGTGCGCCACCACTGCCCGGCTGGTCCTGGATTCTATAAGAAAGGAGACTGAGCAAGTCCTGGGGAGCAGTAAGCCAGGAAGCATCCGAAGCTACATTTCATTCCTTCTCTCTGGCCTTCTTACACCTTCTTAGACAAAAGTTCTTTATAAAATTACCTCCTAGATAAAGTGTTATACCAAAGAGGAGTCACAGAAGGATGTCCACAGTAAATCCATGCTGTAAGATCATTATAAGTTCAAAGCAGCAGTTTCACGTGGCCTGGCTTTATCACAGTGCACACCTGTGGCCTCATCCTTGAACAGTGCAGCAGACCCATATCCCACACCCGGGACTAAAACAAAAACATAGTCACATAATCTAACTCGGTTTTTTTAAGAAGCCAAAATTCTCGCTATGTATGTCCTCTGAATTGGCCAAGCTCACCTTTATCTCTCACAGCGAGACTTTTCTCGCTCGGCCTGCCTGGCGCACTCTCTGGAGCTCAGCGCTGGGAAGTGAGGGCCCTGTCCCTAGTCGTGTGCATCTCCTTGGGGCTCACAGTGCCCTGCTCTTGTCAGTTTTCATGGCATCTCCAGAGGGCAATGGCTTCTGATTCTCTGGCCACAGCCAGCCTGGCCCATAGGACAAACTCAAGGTCTTCCTCTCCCTCCTCATGTGGCCCTTCCTGACTAGGGACCAATCCCCTAGAGCCCACATGAGTAAGAACTCTGTTGAAAAGCCAAAAGCTTGCCCATGCTCTCCCTTGAAGAGGAGAGTGGCACCTCTGAGCCCCTTCCCTAGCCTCCTCCAGGAGCCAGGGACATGGTAGCCACTGTGGGCTTCAGGAGTCTGTATCCATTTCTCCTGATTATAAAACACCCATCAGGAAAGGGCTTAAAGATAACTGCTCTGTCAGACGAATCTGGTCAATAGACTTATCGCTTCGTGGGCTGCAGAGATTGTTTTGTAATTAAGAACACTGGTTGCTCTTCCATAGGATGTGGGTTCAATTCCCAACTTCCATACGGCTCCTCACCATTGTCTGCAACTCCAATTCCTAGAGATCAATGCCCTCTTCTGGCCTTCATGGGCACTACAGGCACACTGTACATAGACGTACATCCAGGTAACACACACCACACATACCACACACATACCACAACACATATACCACACATGCATACATATACACCATACATACCACATACGCTACACACCCCACACATATACACACACTGCACCACACACATACACCACACCACATACCACACATATCACACACATACCACATATACCATACCACAACACACACACACACACACACACCACACACCACACTACATACAGATACACAAACACCACACAATCACACACATACTACACACACCAACAATCACACACACACACAACACCACATCTCACACACATACCACACGCGCACACACACACACACACACACACACACACACCACAGACACACAGACACCACAGCCCCCCATACCTTAAAGTCTTTGCATTGATAGCTCACTGACCAAGCAGCAACACCAGCTGTCCACACTTGTAGAGGGAAGATTTACTTGTCTAACTCAGAGTCCACTAAGTGCCTCTCAGGTGCCCTGTAAGCTCTTGCACATCACATTTCACGTTTCTTGTGTGCGCATGTGTGGCAGTAGTGGGGATTGAACTGAGAGCCTCATACAGGCTAAGCACGTGCTCTACCAATGAGCTACATAGACCAGCTCACGAGGGACCCATATGTGTCTAACTACTCATCTGCTGGAGAAGACAAGTGTGGTGGTCTGTATATGCTTGGCCCAGGGAGTGGCACTATTAGAAGGTGTGTCACTGTGGGTGTGAACTCATCCTAGCTGCCTTCAAGTCAGTATTCTGCTAGCACCTGCCTGGATACTGCCATGTTCCTGCCTTGATGAGAATGGACTGAACCTCTCTGAACCTGTAAGCCAGCCCCAATTAAATGTTGTCCTTACAAGAGTTGCCTTGATCATGGTGTCTGTTCACAGCAGTGAAACCCTAACTAAGACAACCAGAGTACCCTGTATGTGAAGAGCTGGCTTGAGTCTGAGTGGAATGCAGTTGAACAGAGGCCCTTCTGCTTGGGTTGCGGCTTCCCATGGTCCGGAGGGCCAGGGCTGGTGTGCACCTGTAGGTTCACCTTCTCAGAGGTCAGACTTTACTACTACTCCCTCTACAGCATCCACCCAGAGCCTCTGTAGGGACCCCGTGGCCCCAGAGGAGGGCAATGAGGTCTCTGAGCACACTCAGTACCACCAAACCTCCGAAGAGGACCCGGCCCCCTCTCAGGCAGGGTCACAGAGCAGTTTCCACCTTAATAATCTTGGAAGTGTCCCCACAGCCACCTTAATTGTCACTCATGGGGACAATGACTGTCCTGCAGAAGAAGGCTGAGTAGATGCCAGGCCCTAGCAAGGACTTTCGGCATCTGAGAATGGCAGAGGCAGGCACCAAGCACAGAGAGGGAAACTGAGGCTCAGTCAGGACTAGTGGCTCCATTGCTATCTGCAGCCCTGTCCTTGAAAGTACCTTCTGCTCTCTGGACCCAGGAGCTTCTGTCTCTGCACTTAGTGTCACAGCAGCATGGACTCCTGCACCACTGCGGATGAGATGCTGTAGAGAAGAGTGGTTTCCCACAGGGTGTGTACTGGGTTCCAGTCTAGCTCACGGTGTAAACCATCATTTGGACTGTGCTGAGCAAGAAGGCACTTCCCAGGCCAGTATAGGATGGATTCTATCCTGACACCGGCATGCTGCTCCAAACTGTCTGGGATCATCCTCAGGTAGAAAGGAGGAGCCCTCTGCAGAGACTGGGGACTCAAAACTAAGTGTCTGCCACTTCCTGTGTACGCAGTGGTAGAGGAGCAGGTAAGGCAGCCAGTGTAGCCAGGACAGACCGCCCCGGCCCCACCCCAGCCATGGTCTGAGCATATTGGCTCAGTGACTATGGAACCACAGTGAATCCCCATCCTCCTACTCTTTAAGGCAGTGATTCTCAACCTATGGGTCCCGACCCCTTTTTGTGGTGGTGGTGGTGGTGGGGTGTCTAATGAGCCTTTCACAGAGGTCCTGCATATCAGATATTTACATTATAATTCAAAACCGTAGCAAAATTACAGCTGTAAAGTAGCAACAAAAATAATTTTATGGTTGGGGGTCACCACAGTATAAAGAACAGTATTAAAGGGTTGCAGCATTAGGAAGGCTGAGAGCTACTGCTTTAAGACAAGGGGTCTGTTGTTCATGAGTCCTGTGTGGTTGCCATGGTGAGAATGTAGGTTCCCAGGCTCCAGTGTTACCACTGCTCAGCCTGGTGCTGTGGCCCTTGGTGTCCAAGATGAATAAGAACATCTGACTTATCAAGCGTGGGAATGGATCTCAGTTGGTGCCGCGCTTTCCAACACACAACACTCTGGGTTCAATCCCCAGTACAGCATAAACTGTGTGGCAGCACATAAGGCAAGAGGATCAAAAGTTCAAGGTTGGGGCTGGAGAGATGGCTCAGAGGTTAAGAGCACTGGCTGCTCTTCCAGAGGCTCTGAGTTCAAATTCCAGCAACCACATGGTGGCTCACAACCATCCATAATGGGATCTGATGCCCTCTTCTGGTGTCTGAAGAGATCGACAGTGTACTCATATAATATGTACTAATATATATGAGTGTATATATATATTCATATACATATAAATATATATAAATAAAGCTTAAAAAGTTGAAGGTTGTTGACCTGGACTACATGAGATCTCCTGATGAGGAAAAAAGAGGAACCTATAATTTTATTTACATTTTTAAATTTATTATAGCCGGGCAGTGGTGGCACACGCCTTTAATCCCAGCAATTGGGAGGCAGAGGCAGGCGGATCTCTGAGTTCGAGGCCAGCCTGGTCTACAGAGTGAGTCCCAGGACAGCCAGGGCTACACAGAGAAACCCTGTCTCACAAAAACAAACAAACAAACAAACAAAACAAACCTTTTAAATTTATTATTTTTATCGTGTGTGTGTGTGTGTGTGTGTGTGTGTGTGTGTGTGTGTGTGTGTGTGTGTGTGTGTGTGTGTGTGTGTGTGTGTGTGTGTGTATGTGTGTGTGTGTGTGTGTGTGTGTGTGTGTGTGTGTGCGTGTGTATGTCATCGCCTGCATGTTAACTTGTTGGTTCTTTCCATCCACTTTTATGTGGGTTCTAGGGATTGAACTCAGGTTGTCAGGCTTGTGCTACAAGCGCCTTTCCCCACTAAGCCAGCTCGCGAGCCCATCTACAACTTTTAGATCTACCTGAAAACCGGGATCATGGTTACAGACTGCAAAATGGTCAATTCACCTTCCAAGGACAGTGACAGGCTCCAGCTCTGAAATGAACCTCCTTCCTCACTGGGTCAGCCAGGGTGGACAGGCTGGGAATGCTCAGACTTGGGGCCCCCTTGACGGGAAAGGCAAGAAACACAGATGCAAGCCAATGGAGTCACAGAAGCAGAAAAGCGTTAGCCCTGGACCATGAGCTACACCCCCAAAACCATGGGGTCCACATTGGCAGCACTGACCCAGCACTCTGGGGTGACAGATGAGGATGGTGCCTTTCTACTCCCTCACTGCTTCAGCGGTGGACTCTGGGTCCCCAGCAAGGAAGTCTGAGAAGTGTCACCCACAGGCTTGCTGGATCCAGGACCATGACCTTAAGGAAAGGTATAGGGTACAGAGCAGGGGACACGGCAGGGATTGTCCATGTACGCCCCCACCCTGACATCTGTCTCTCTCATCCTCCTCTTGTAACAGTTTCAGTTTCCACTGGGTTTATCATGCTCAGCTAAAAGGTGGCCTATTCTAAACAGGCTTACAGATGGATGTGGCCATGTGGCCAACGTGGAAAAGTGTCAGGGACATTTAAGAGTGACAAGAAACTGCCCTTCTGTCCCTCAGGGCTTTCTAGAAGAATAGAAGGCATAGAATGAATGCACATTGCTAAAGGGATTTATTAGAGTGGCTTATGTGGCCTGAGTAGGCCATTCATGGCCATTTGCAACCAGAGAGGCTGGGAAACCATGAGGCTGGATGCCCCAGTAGGTCCAATCTGATACCACAAGCCAGGAGAACTTTCTGGAGAGCTGCTGTTCTTTAGTTCACATTGGAAGGCCAAAGAAGCTGGGTTCTGATGATAGCAAACAATGGTGGCGGCGGTGGCGGTGGCAGCAACAGCGGCAGCAGCAAGGTAGATGCATTCACCTGCAGGAACCAGAGGTGGGCAGGCAGCACTGCTTTTCTCTCAAGCCTCTTCATATCTGGGCCACTGGCAAAAATGTTGCCCACTCTTGGGGAGGGTCTCTCTTCAGTTAATTCTCCCTAAAAATATCCTCCCAGGCTTACCCTGTGGCATGTCTCTTAGTTAATTCCATATCCAGTCGGATTGACAATCAGGACTAACCACACACTTTCTTTGGCCCTTCATCCAACATCCTGGAAGGCAGAATGTGATGGCAGAACTTTCCTGTGGCCATGTTAATCACTCTGAAGTGATTAGCTCCATGTTTAGGATGGCAACCATGTCCTTGGTGATACCTGTGGCCCAGATGTGGTGTTTAATCTATAACTGAGTTTCTCCTATGAGAAAGAAAACTGCATGCTCACTGTTTAGACTCTTCTACAGTAAGCTAGGACCTACTCACAGATGGCGTAGTGAGGAACATTGGAGAATGAGGGAACTTTGAGAGAGCCAGAGATGGGTCAGCTTGGGGAATGAGGTACAGTTTGCTTGAACCAGAGGAAACTGTGACTGCCAGGTGGCTGACAGGGCCACAAAGTTCCTCCACTACACTCCAGAGCTGGGACTATCTACTCTGGGCCAGGAGCTAAGAGGAACCGGTGGAAATAAGATTAAGAGCCCAGAAGGGTGTCAGCAGGGAGTCCATAGGTCATGGTGGGGACTGCATCTAAGAAAGATGGCAAGCTGCCAGGTGTCTTCCGGAATCCATTTTTCCTTCCTCCCTGGGTCACTTAGTGTTAGCTGGTCTGAGCCAGCAACTGAACCTAGGCTCCCAGACTCCCTTGCAGCTAGGTGTAGCCCAAACTGAGTTGGCATCAGTGGGATGTCAGAGGTACAAGATTAGTGTCCCTTGCTTTTTTGGATGTCTGTGCTTCCTGAAACTGAAAACTTGGCTCTGACTAGGCCTTATTACCAGTCTAGTACTGGGCACACACAGTTGACCTGGGTCCCCCACCCCGAAAACACTATACTTTATAGCTTAGATGGTCTACTTTATGGCTTTTAATGGTCCAATTTTGTCCCCCAGGAAGACATTTGGCAATATATACAGATACTTTTGGTTGTCATGCCTCACAGAAGGAGCTATGAGTGTGTGATAAGAAAGGGTCTAGGGACCCTGCTAAATCACACAGGACATAAGACAACTGCCTACAAAGAACCATCCACCAAAAACGTTCTGGGTGCTGAATAAGCAATCCATCTTTAGTACATAGTTGTGTGTTGTTTGGGTGCTCTTGGGCCTGAACCGACCCTTTTCTCCTGGCACCAGGCACTCAGGTCTTGATTTCTCAACCAGTCATCTGATGATTTCTAGATTTACCAACACCTACTGGGAAGGAATGTCTCCAGTTTTAGGTGGTGGATACCTGAGGGGAAGATGATTCTCCAGAATGGAGAGGTATAGCCTTACATATACATTTCTTTTCGCTAAGGAGCCATCTTAGCCTGCTTTCTATTACTGTGATAAAGACCATGGCCAAAAGCAACCTGGAGAGGAAAGGGGTTGTTTGATTTCTAAGTCTCACTCCATCACTGGGGAAAATCAGGGCAGGAATTCAAGCAGGGCAGGAACTTAGAGGCAGGAACCGAAACATAGGTCATGAGGAGTGCTCCTTACCAGTTTATTCAAGTTTTTTTTTTTTAAGTATAACCCAGGGCCACATGCCAGGGGTCAGGGAGCACAGTCCACAGAGGGCGGGACCCTCCCAAATCAATCATTAATCAAAAAATACCCCCACAGACTTACCTACTTAGTCTGGTGTGGTGGAGGCATTTTCTCAACTGAGGTTCCCTCTTCCCAGATGACTCTAGTTTGTGTCAAGTTTCCAAACAGCACAGGAGCCCAGTAGGAGATTAAAAGTGTTCTCCAGGGATGAGCTGGAAGGGGCCTTTGTTCCTTGGAAATACCCACACAGTGTCTCCACGGCACCCATCACCAGCAAAGAGAGAGGTGGAAGGGTGGGACCTAGTCACCTTTGCCAAGGAGGAGAAAATCAACGACTGGGGGTTTGAGCTGAGCATTGCTGACTTTTAGGAGTGAAGAACCATGACAGACAAACTCCATCAAAGTAGGCCATGCCTGGTGGGCCCCACATCCTCATTCTCAGAGAGAACAGTCCAGTGTCTTGGTCTGCATTACACTAGAAGGGAGGCATCTGTCCTAAGACACTGCCTCTACAATCATGGCGGGCAAGCTGGACCAGGGTCAAGATCAGGGTTCAGCTAGACTGTGACCTGCCCTCTGGGTCTGAGAAGGGGCTTCTGTTGGGAATACAGATCATCTGTCTTAAAGGGGCAGCAGGTCTGTATGTGTGCACACACACCGACACACACCCTAGTAGCCACATTCACACAGTGCAGGCTCCTGGAGATAATGGTCCTGGCCAGGGGCAGGCTCCCTCTCTTGCTCTTGACCTGTCAGACTCCTGGTCTTGCTCTGTGGGAGACTCATCATTCCTAAAGAATTAGTACCTCAGCCTGCCCATCCCAGCAATGGCTCCCCCACTTCTTCTCTGAGGAGAGCCTCAATCCCTTTTTCTCTGCACTTCGCCTGATAGAGGTTGGAGCAGGACACACCCAGACACAGACACATATCCAGACACATACACACACACACACACACACACACACACACACACACACACACACACAGGGGCGGAGGTGGGACCGGGGACAGGGAGGTGCAGAACAGCTATGTAAGCTGCCAGGAGCTAGAAAGGGACTTAGAATCACCACTCATTGATGTTTGATGTTACAACCCAGGTTCCTTCCTTCCTAATCATATTTTGTCTCCAGAACCTCCCAGCATGCATTTAGGGCCCCTCCCCCACTATTGAGGAATCTGCCCTGGGTGATCCCAGACCTGGCTGGTCAGGTAGGCAGGGGCACTTCATCCAGGGCCTCCCTCTGATACTCTTCTCTCTCCACAGAAATCTTCAGCAGCTCCCCGTGGCAGAACACAAAGCCCCTGCCCCCATCCTGGCATGCAGGCCATGTGTGGTGCCCTGCATTTTCCCTGAGTCATGTCTTACACTGTCCATGCCAGGGGCCATTGCGTACACTGTCTTGGGGTTTGAATTTCTGTTTCCTTCTCCGAGTATCCAAGCCCTGTAACATTGGTTTTATGTTTACCATGAAGCGTGTGACTTCTAACCACCGCTCCATTGGGAATTTAGCCTGGCATGGCGTGGGGCTTATATGGGGTGGATGCGGGCCACCTGGGGGTCTACAGGTCTACACCTCTGGGCTAGTCCTGGTTGCAGGTACAGAACTCTGTTCATTGCTGTGGGAGAGCTGAGGGTTCGATTTTCTATAACAGCTTTCAATCCCTAGAGGCCAAGAGCCTTCTCCCCAGAAGGCTGGTCCTCCTCGGGGCTGCTGCTACTACAGAGGTCAAACTCTCCTGTCCTTCACTCCCACTCTCCAGCTACAGCTGCTGCAAACTCAGCTTTTAGAGAGCTCAGGAAATTGGACCCCGCCTGGGAGGGTTAAACTCTGATGGAGTCAAAAGCTTGTGACTTTAAGTGCACCTGTTTCATAGGTTAGCACAGTCTCGGGCACTACTGGGACTAGGGCAGGGCATCTTGAAGAACCCACCACACCTCCCATTTTCCTATCTACCCCAACCCTCTGGGAATCACCTAGTGTCCCCTAACACCTTACTTCTGACCTGTGGCCATCTTTAGTGCCCCTTCCTTTCCTGGTCTGGGGTTTCCCAGCAGTAGCCGCAGGGACATCCCCTCTGCTTCTGCCTAATGAAGAGGTTAGGTGTTGCATGGGAGAGAGCCTAGCTGTTTGACAGGCGTGGGTGAGAACCCTACTTCCCTGTCCTAGTTTAAGGTCTCTACGACCACAAACAACTTAGGGAGGGAAGGATTAATTTGGCTTACACGTCCATCACTGAGGGAAATCAGGGCAGGAACGCAAGGCAGAAGCTGAAGCAGAGGCCATGGAGGAACGTTATTTGCTCCCCTTGGCTTCCTCAGCCCGTTTCTCATACCACCTAGGATCACCTGCCCAGGGGTGGCACTGCCCACAGTGAGCTGGGCCTTCCCACATCCATCGTGAATCAAGAAAAGGTACCGCAGGCTTGCCCACAGGCCAATCAGGTAGGGAAAAACTTCTCAGTTGAGCTTCCCTCTTCCAAAAACGACTCGGCTTGTGTTCTATTTTTTGGCATAAACCAAGCCAGCAAACTGCCCCAGCGATGTGAGCTTGGCCTTGCCCATCAGTCTTTGCTTCTCTTCCTTTGTCAGCCTGAGCTTAGAGGTCCCCAGCTGATCATCCAGTATCAGTGCAAGCTCAGGGTTCTCAGGACTAGAGCTGCTGGATCTCAGGAAATGCCGGTGACCACGTCACTTGCGTGTCACTCATGGGATGCCACACAGAAGCAGGGAAGGAGGGGTGAAGAAACAACCAGGTATGACCGATGCTGGAGATGGGGTTGCTTAACCTCTAGGTTCAGGGGAGTTGGGTCAGGTCCCTCTCTTTCCAACCCAGAACACTGCATGTCACACATGCCTGCTGTTTCCTGCAAAACCATCCATTCACCCCTTAATTCATTCAAATAATTACTTAGTAGAACACTTACTCAATGCCTCCGGGGTAGGCCTTGCAATGGTTCCCGTAAAGCTGATATAGTAACAGAAGCCAGACAGATAAGACGTGGCATCTTTCTACAGGAGAGTAGCTAGTAGCTAGTGTCACAATAAAGAATGCCAATGCCAATGCCAATGGGAGGAAAAATGTGTGTGGTGGTGGTGGTGGTGGTGGTGGTGTGGTGTGTGTGTGTGTGTGTGTGTGTGTGTGTGTGTATGTGTGTGTGTGTGTGTTGGGTGGTCTCTGATATGAAATATTTAGCTGAGGTCAAGGTACAACCAGAGAAAACATTGTTGGAGGGGACAGCATGTACAAAGGTCCTGGGGCAGAAATTAGCTTGGCGTGTCAAAGTAGCACAAGAGACAAAGATAACAGGAGAAATGGAGGTGGGCTTTTACTTTATTCATTGACTTTATGCATCCACCTGTTCCTCCATATCCCAGGTCTTTATCTGACCTAAACTGGACTATCTAGGCCAACCTGTGAGTTCAGACCCCTTTGGGAGTTGAATGACCTTTTCACAGGGGTCGCCTAAGAATGTTAAAAAACACACATAATTACATTATGATGATGTAACAGTAGCAAAATTACAGTTGCAGTGTATGAAGTAGCAATAAGAACAATTTTATGGTTAGGCTCACCACAACATGAGGAACTGTATTAAAGTGTTGCAGCATTAGGAAAATTGAGAACCACTGCTCTAGGCATTCAGAAATGACTCCAGTGTGTGGGGGTCAGGGAAAACCTGTCTTGTAGGGTCATTCGAGGACTCAGAGGGGTTGTGCAGTCATGGAGCCTAGCACACCGTGCCTGTCAACTAAATGTGAGTTGGTATGGCTTTCATAGCCTTCCACTCCCATAGCCCAGTCCTCTGGGACCAGTCCCAAGTACTTCTTGCCCGTCCCAGAGAAATCACTTGCTTGAGGGGGATTCGTTTTTCTGTTCTTTTTTTTTTTTTTTGAGACAGGGTTTCTCTGTGTAGCCCTGGCTGTCCTGGAACTCACTGTGTAGACCAGGCTGGCCTTGAACTCAGAAATCCTCCTGCCTCTGCCTCCCAAGTGCTGGGATTAAAGGCGTGCATCACCACTGCCCGGCCCGCTTGAGGGGGATTCTGATTTCTTCCTTTTTATTTTAGATTTGGGTGATTGGCCAGGACTGATGAGTTTCTGAGATGGGAAACTTTCAGTGCTTAAAACTTTCTGCCATTCACAGTGGTACATGCCTTTAACCCCAGTATTCAAGAGGCAGACACAGGCCAACCTCTGTGAATTTGAAGCCATCCTGGTCGACATAGCAAGTTTTAGGACAGCCAGGGTTATGTACAGATGCCCTGTCTCAAAAACAAAAACCCGACTAACCAGATAAAAACAAACAAACAAACAACCCAGGAATGTCCCAGGCAAAGCATCTAGAGTTGATTCCATCTCCATAACCCATGCTGGTCTACATGAGGATGGTGGGTACACCCTCCCACAACAAATTCATCCATGAATCCACCCTTACATCCATTTAACCACCTACTCATCTCTCCATCCATCCATCCTTCCACCCATCCATCCATGTGTATATCCATCCTCATACCCATTATCCATCTATAAACCCATGCATCCATCAATTCACCCATCCATCCATCCATTCCTCAATCCATCCATTCATGTACCCATCCACCCACATGCCTACTCATTCATGCATGTCCACATCTGTGTCTCACCTACCTATCCCTCCATGTATGATTTCTTCCATCTATACATGCACCCAAACATGCATCCATCTGCCCACCTACTCACCATCCGTCTGCTGTCCATCTGTGCTAGCTAGTTTTGTGTCAACTTGACACAAGTTAGAAAGAACTTCAATTGAGAAAATGCCCTCACTCGATTGGTCCATGGAGGTATTTTCTTGATTGATGACTATTAAAGAACCCAGCTCACTGTGGACTGTGCCACCCCTGGTGGTCCTGGTTACTATAAGAAGATAGGGTGAACAAGTCATGGGGAGCATGCCAGTAAACACCATTCTTCCATGGCTTCTGATGCTTCTTCTACTTCATTTCCTGAATCTAGGTTCCTGCCTTGAATTCCTGCCCTGACTTCTTTGGATGATGAACTATCATGTGTACCTATAAGCAACTTGGTCCCCAAAGTTGCTTTTGGTTATACTGTTTTATCATAGAACTAGAAACCCCAACTAAGACAGATATTGGTACCAGGAGTGGGGTGTTGCTGACCATGTTGTTTTGGAAAGGATTGTAGAGGTGTTGGGAACTTTGGGCTGGAAAAGTCATTGAGTACTCAGAGCTGAATTGGCTTTTGTGAGAACTTGGAGCATAACACTGAGAGTAGAGGAGATAATGGAAGCCCGAGTTGTGAAGTTTCAGAGGGAAACAAAGACTCTAGTGAGGCCATTTATGTGATTTTGAATTAAGAACGGAAAAGTGAAACCTTTGCTTTGCTGGGACAATTGATGCTGGTCAGGTGGAGTTGAAGAATCAGTTGTGATTAAGAGACTAGCATCACTGAGGATGACTCTTCTGGGAAATTTTTTCTCAGGGTTAGTACACAGGAGCTGTGGTCCAGAGGGGACTAAAGCTGGTAGCTGAACTTGATAATGTGTAAGAGTCTCCCAAGTGGTACTGGTTTTGAATGCATGAAGAGACTTGGCACTATGAGAAATCATAAACTCATCCACTGATGCATGTAACCACTGATATATACATCCACTAATGCATCCATCCATTGAGGTATTCACCATTGATGCACACACCCACTGATGCACACATTCTCTGATGCACACATTCTCTGATGCACACATTCACTGTGGCACACACCCACTGATGCACAACCTACTGATGCACACACCCACTAATGCACACACCCACTGATGCACACACCCACTGATGCACACACCCACTGATGCACACACCCACTGATGCACACACCCACTGATGCACACATTCATTCATGCACACACTCATTCATGCACATAGCCACTGATGCACACAGTCACTCATGCACACAGCCACTGATGCACTCACCCACTCATGCACACACCCACTCATGCACATATCCACTGACGCACACATCTACCCACCTACCTGCTCATCCATGAATGCCTCAGTTGAAGTAAAGATTGAAAGGATTGTGGAGAGAAGTTGAGACTTGGCATCATGTGGTAGGCTCCGAGTTCCTGAAAAGAATCCAGAAGAGGTTACTGGTAAAGGTACAGCCCAGTTGTAGAGGAGACCCTAGCATGTAGGAGATGCCAGTACTATGGGAAGACAACCCAGGACAGCAACAGCTATGGAGTAGAGCTGGTCTGAGATTAGGAGACAAAGTGTATGTGCTATGGATGGCAGAGCCATAGAGGTGCCACAGGTCAGCTGGCCTCTAGGAGATTCTGAACTCTTTTTACACCACTGGACTTTGGTTTAGCTTTGCTTTGATTGTGACCGTGCCCTGATTCCTCCCTCCTGGAATAAGAAAGCATTTAGCTTGGGTTTTGATTTTTCAGGAGCCCACAGCTATGAGACCTTGGGTATTTTAGAGAAACTTTGAAATTTTAGAGATACTTTGGATATTTTAGAGAGAGACTTTGAACTTTTAAAGAGACTTTGGATATTTTAAAGAGGCTAAACTTGTGTTTGAACTTTTAAGGGCTGCAGAACTTTTCAAAAGTTCTAAAGGCATGGTGGTGCATTCCTTTAATCCCAGCGCTCAGAATGCAGAGGCAGGTAGAACTCACAAAGGTGAGTTCAAGGCCAGCCAGAGATACATAGAGAGACCCTGTCTCAAATAAAGACAAAGTTGGAAGTGTTTTATATTGTGGTATTAATATTACCATCCTATCTTAGGGACAAATGGTAAAGGAAAAGTTCTAACCAAACAGCAATGTCTTTGTGTGTCTAGCTGAGAAGGAACCAACCATTCTGGCTTGTTTTATGTTAATGTTTGATATAAAAGTCACATTGGAAGAGGGACCCTCAATCGAGAAAATGCCCCCACCAGATTGGCCTGTGGGCAAGATAATGGGGCCTTTTCTTGGTCAATGACTGATGTAGGAGAACCCAGCTCACTGTGGGCAGTGCATGTATGCTCCTGGGATAGTGGTCCCGGGTGCTAGAAGAAAGCCTGCTAAGCAAACCATCAGGAGCAAGCCAAGAAGCAGCATTCCTTCGGGGCTTCTCTTCCAGATTCCTGCCTTGAATTCTTGCTCTAATTTCCTTTGATGATTGACTGAAAAAAAAAACCAAAAACTTCAGCACGTTGTTTTTGGTTATGGTGTTTATTCCAATAGAAATCCCATATAAGTCACCATCCATTTATGTATGCACTCTATGATGTACGCATCCATCACTCCTACCCACCTACCCATGCATCCATGTACCCATCCATCCACCCACCGCCATCAAGCCATTCATTTATGCATTCATTACTGACATACTCATGCACCATCTACCTGCATACCCATTCATCCAGATGTGTTCACTCATTTGGGGGTTAAAAAAAAAACACGGAGTATAGTAGGAATGATGATGATGATGACGACGACGACGATGATGAAGAGGAGGAGGAGGACAACGACGACGAGGAAGCAAAGGCAAGGATAGCTGAGCCTGACTGAACCCACAGATAATCAGGCCCTCAAGCTGTCCAGGCTCTGGAAACTTCTGTCTTCATACCAATCCCAACCCAGCCCTGCGGAGAGAAGCTCCCCGAGTGGAAGCAAGTTCCCATCTCTCTTATCCCACAGAGAGATGTGGGGGACCTTACCATGTCTTCTTCAAGCTGCAAAGTCAAATGGTGGGTAGGAGCCCCTCTGTGATTATGGGTCTCCTAGGATGCCTGGGCGGTGCTGCTTCCCACCTGCTGCCGGCAGGGGGAAGCACGTCGCTGTGCTACAGACCCTATGCGGTCCTTCGACAACCCTGCATTCTGTTTTGGGGAAACTAAGGCATAGAAGCAGGTCGGGTTCCATCTACCAATAGGAGTATCCACTTTTCTCGGACTTAACCCTCCTGGAGAATCTCAAGGCCAACCCTGTCTTGGGTCTCCCGATCTGACAGGGCTGGAGATGGGGTGGGAATCTTAAGACCTCAGTTTTGTTTTGTTTTGTTTGGGGGGGGGGGTGAGGGGGGTATGTGGATGCTGTTCCACTAGCCCACTGCAGCCACATAAATCTTTTGTCTCACCAACAAGGTGACCCCAAGACAGGGGCTGTTGGTGGGGAAGGTAGAATGGCCCCCGGACTCCAGGGCAAGGTGAGGAATCCCTTAACATCTTAAGTCCAGCTCTGGCTGCAAGCGTAGCTCCCTGTCGCCACGGGGTGGCAGCATCCACCCGCCAAGCTCCCAGGCTGTTCTGCTCGCTCCCAGCTCCCTGCCTACCAAGTTGTGCGACGTCCAGAGTTCTTGGTTTCAGGGGACAGAGGTGTGGGACTGCTACTACCGTTTGACATCTGTGCCTTAGTGTCCCTGCTTGTGATGTCCAAATTCTCCTTTCTAAAGAGTCCTCCAACTCAAAACGTTCTGCGCAACCGCACCTGCCAACTTCTGAACCCGGGGTTCAGGAGTGGCTCTCTCCCGGGTCGTGGCAAAAGTTCAGAGGATTTGGAGAGATTAAGAGAGGATTAGGGGCAGAGACGGTAGCTTTTGAGCTCGAGGTTCCGAGCTGAGGACAGTGCCCCCTCACACTCCTCGTCATTTCCACACCAGGCAATTGGGTGTTGGCCTGTCTTTAAAGACTAGCACTCTCCAAGTTCATCCACTTGTCTTAATGGCGCCATTTTTGATGCTGTCCAGGGCTGAAGACGCTTGAAAAACTGGCTTGGGCCGCCCCCCCCACCCCATGTGTCTGGTTACTAGCTGGTCCACTGAGCTAGGACAGACCTAGCTGTGGCAGGTAGTGTCCCTGTCACCCATTTATCCAGGATAGAATCAAGCGACACACACACAGGATGTGCCAGGCACCTAGGCTAGTCTAACTTCCCACTTTAGCTGTTCAACAAGAATCAGATCTGACGCCCGCATCGGACAGGCCTGCAGAGTGAGACAGAATCCTCAGACTGGGACTCTCCAAGGATACCTTTCTGAGTTTCTGTCATGTTGCCACTTTAAATGCTGGGCAAGCTGGTGTGTCTACCAGTCTTAAGTCCCACTTTGTGCTTGCGCTCTGCAGTGCCGGGCGCGCAGGAACGATTTTTCAACGACATTTGTTGGGCAGGTAACAATGCCTGATCCGGGGTTGTGGCTCTGGAAGCACCCATGTTGGTAATGTCTAGGGGAGAGACGTCTGCACATAGAAAGGAGATGGTGGTGGGTGGGGTCTCTCTCTCTCTCTCTCTCTCTCTCTCTCTCTCTCTCTCTCTCTCTCTCTCTCTCTCTCTCTCTCACTAGAAACTGGAAACCAAGTGACCACCAAGCCCTGAGCGAGTGGTTTCCTAGCCCCCGCCCCCTACCCCCACCCTCACTGTCTCTGAGGAGCGCAGGTGTCTCTTTGGAGCCGCACCCTCTCCCCTCCCTCCCCTCTTCCCACGCAGTCCTGGGAGGGCGATCGGAAGGGAGCTGGCCTGGGGAGGGGGGACGAGGGGTTAGATGCGTTCGTGTGTCACGGGGGAGGGAGGAGAAAAGGGAGGGGAGAGCCAGGGAGCGCGCGAGAGAGAGCGCGCTGCGAGCGAGGAGGGCGGGCGGGAGGCGGATCCTCCTACCTGGGGCGCGCTCGCCTGCTTGCGGCTCGCTTGCCGGGGCCGCGAGTCACCTGGGGAGGCGGACAAGTGCGGACACATTGGCCGCCCCGGCGCACCGCGAGGCGCGCACGGCCCCAGGCGGCTAAGCCCAGTGGAGGCAGCGCCCGCCCGCTGCGCCTGGCCCCGGCCTGCGCTCGCAGAGCCCCACGGTCACTCCGCTGGGCTCCGAGGTCGCGGTTCCCCGCCCGGGTCACTCCCCCGGGCGCACGCGGCGGCTGCGGCGCCCTGGGCTCACCATGGTGGCAACGCGTGCCGGGTGCCCGCGCGTCGCCCGCCTCCCGAGCCGAAGCGCCGGCTGAGCGTGGTCCTACCGCTGCCCCCTGGCCCCTGCCCGGCCCCTGCCCACCCGCGCGTCCCCTCCGGCCGCAGCTGTCTATGGCGCAGCCCCCCTCCCTGGATCATGCACAGAAACTTTCGAAAGTGGATCTTTTACGTGTTTCTCTGCTTTGGCGTCCTCTACGTGAAGCTCGGGTGAGTATTCCTGTGGGCGGGGGCGGCCGAAAGGGAGCCGGCAGCCTCCAGAGCCTCCTCCAGCGGACCTGGGGACAGGAGTTGGTGGGGGAGGGAGTTTCTTGAAGTGGCCGGGCAGGCTGGTATCTCCGGCCCTCGCCCCAGCCTCGTTGAGACTCATCTGAGCCCCCGGAGGCAGAGATCCTCTGGAGGGGCGCGGAGCCAGGACGCAGCAGGGACAGCGCGGCCCGCGGACGTCCGCAGCGGGGCTCGCGGGTAGCAGCGAGCGTGCCGGGCGCGTACTTTCACCTGTTTGGGCTCCAGGCCCCGGGGGTGGGACGCGCCTTCCCTCCCCCGGGCTGAGCTGGGCGCCGAGCCCGGGCCGAGCGCTAGCCTCCGGGAAGGCGCGCCGGGCCGGGGAGGGGTGCGGGGGGCATCCCCGGCGGGGGAGATCGGGGCGCGCACTCGCCGCGAGCGCGCAGGCCTTGCACCCGCCGCGGCCCTTCGTCTCTATCCATCACCCGGACATGTTGAAATTACCTTGACAACTCGTCCGGCTGGCTCAGGATGGGCCGTGGGGCTGGCGCAGCAGCCTAGGGCTCCGTCCGGGGCCCGCGCCCCCGCCCGCCCGGGGCCCTGCGCCCGGCCCCCTCTCGCCGAGCTCCCCCTGGCGCGGCCGGGCGGGCGGGCTCCAGGCGGGCCGCCGCGCTCGCTGCTCGCCGCCGTAGCTGCTCCGAGTCGTATTTCCACATTCCTGAACCCAGCCGAGTCCTTACCTGTTGAGCCGAGATCTCCTTTAGACGGAATCTGTCTCGGCCTCCCCGGATTGGGGGTGGAGGGGCAGTGTGACCGAACGGAGCGCAGCGCACCTCGCGGGCGTTAGTCACTCCCGGCGCCCCGGCCCGGCCCGGCCCGGCCCAGACCCCCACCCCCACCGGGAGCACCTGCGGGCATCTGTGCCCGCCTCGCCCGGCGATCCTACTATGTGCGGCCCGGCGCTCTGAGGCCAGACTCATCTTGGCCCTGGGAAGGCCAGTGACCAGACCTGTAGGAGGGGCGGGTTCCGGTACCTGGGAGACCGGCTTTCCAGGCGAGAGGTAGAAACGCTCGCTGAAGATCAGCACCCTTCCCAGCCCTCTGCACCTCCGCCATCTTACAGGTGAAGAAATTGAGGCCCAGAGAGGGGCAGGGACCAAACCTGGTGGCCTCAGAGGCAGGATTGGAAGTCCCTTCCTTATTCCTGCAGACCTGGGCGGGAGTGTCTGTGGCTGAGAGTGCTTGTGTTTATTGTAGGTTTGCGCGGGTAGGCTGTGTCCCTGGGTGTTTGTTTATGAAGGTGAGGGGTGCCCGGCGTTGAGCTTGCTGGGGTGGGGGCAGGGTGGGCAGGCCACTGCTTCCCGGACTCTCAGCAGCCTGTAGTGATTCTCCTGGGCCTGTGAAGGGATCCACAGCCCTTTGGGAGAAGGCTTCATGCAGATCCCAGCTCCCTTGCTCTGGCGCCAAGGCCTTTGAGTTGGGTGCTTGACTCCACCGGCTCTGGCTTCCCTTGCTGACCGTTCTTCCTAGCACCGGTTCTTCAACAAGAGACCTCAGCAGAGGCTTCTTATCATCAAATGGGGAAAAAGTGTCAGCAGAAGGATCTGAGTTCCCAAGTTTGGGGGGGCGGAATCCCTGAAATGGTCCCTGGGTTTCATGCCTTTACCTCATCTTTCATGGCTAGGTAGGGTTTTGACTCTGGTGCTCTGAACAATGTAGTGGTCAGTAAGTACTGAGTAGAGAATGGGTGAGTGAGACCTCGAGGGTCTCTGCTACCCCAGCCGGGGCTTCCAGATGCCTGTGACCAGGACCTTCTAGGACTAAGCAAGCTTTCCTCTGCTCAAGAGCCCCGAAGGGAGAACTCATCTCCCTCCATAAACTGCCCCCCCAACCCGCTTCTTGAGTTTAGAAAAAAAAAATCCCAAAGACCCAGTGGAATCACAGCCAGGGATGCCAGAGAATCACCCTGGGACCTGCAAATGGGAGACGGACCTCTGCACACCTCTCTCTCTCTCTCTCTCTCTCTCTCTGGAGTAGGCATCCCACATCACTTCTGGCAGGTGTCCGGAGCATCCTCTCACCCTCTTAGTCTCATCTGCAAAGAACAGAGTCATGGTAGTATCTGCCTTGGGACTGCTGAGGGATTAGTTCAGATGGCTTTTGCCCTGACCTTAAGTGATGGAATACTGTGGCACCCACCAGTGAAGCCTTTCTTATCTCCAATGGTTGTGAGATCCAAGGTGTGGGAACCATTCTCAGGACTCGTCCGGATAGTTGGTTTTTTGGGGGGTGGGGGGAGGGACTATTTTGTGATGGAGGCACCTGAACCTGCCTCCGCCCCATGTTTCTGTATGTGTGATGGGACCTCCAGAAATCCCACCAGAGCGTTCATCCCACATACACACCTCTCGTGCAAGCAAGAACCAGAATTCAGCCTTCGCAATCCAAAAACACAAGTACCTCGGATCCTCAGTGAGTTCCAAGCACAATGGCATTGGGGAGTCACAACACTTAACCTAAGGTCTCTATGGATGGAGCTGCTGTCCTGGAGGAGGCCAAGGTGGATTGGGGAGCAGCCAAGCTCACCGAGGTGCCAGGACCAGCCCTGTGCTAGGCTTGTTCCTACTTTTGGGGCTGGGTGAAGCAAAGGGGTGAAGGACAGGGAGGTCTGGAGATAAGGGAGGTTTCCAACACCTGGATGCCCAGGAGTCCACGTCTTTAGGACCACGACTGTACCACACACTGCTCCTCCTTTCCTGCTGTCCTCCCTGCTCTGAGACTTCCCCCAACTCACATATACCTCTATACAAAGACGTTCCAATACAGCCAGGTTCAGCAGAAATAGGAAATGGGACCCCAATTCGTTTCTAGACTATAAAAAAAATTAGTAGAAAAGGCTCTTTAGAATTTCTCCTTGCCAACAAATAAACAAATAAACTTTCCTCAAAGAGTAAAACATTAGCGATGAAAAAGCCATAGGTGATGGCCCTGTGTGATGGAAGCCTTTCCCTGCCTGCGTCTCCAAAGAGGTGCAGAACAGAGCTGGCCCAGGTGCAGTGAGAGGGACCCACACCCAATCATCCCTAGCCAGGTTACATGCAGACAGAGGGACAACACACACAGGGCATCTGTGCACACACACCTGCGGGCTCCCATGCCGCCCATGCTCCTGCAGAAACATGCAAGCACATGAATGCAGACATGAGCACACGTTGCTGAGCACAGCCCCTAAGAGGCGCACACGCCTCCGCGCAGTGCCTCCCGGAGATGCGCTCTCCGTAGCGGTGTTTCTCGCCAAAGGTTGTGGCGAGGGTATCCCGGCCAAGGCAACTTGGGCAAACCCTGGGGGCGGCACCCGCCGCACACTCTGGTCAACCTCCCCTTTAAAAAAAACCCGCCCGCGGAGGAGGCGGATGTAGGGGCGGCCTGTCCAATGGCAGCTGCGCTCTTCGGGAGACTTGGAGACTTGAGCCAGAGTGAGCGACAGAACCGGTTCGCACCGACAGACGGACAGAGGACTAGACAGCCGCTAAGGAGCGCTTACTGCCCCCCGCCGGGCCCCCGCCCCGAACTCCAGCCACAGCGCCCGCTACTGCCCCAGATACAGCACGATGCGCGGTCCTGGCAGCGAGACACGGGCGAGCACTGTCCCCCGGCCCCCGAGCCCTGGCCCCTAGCGCCCAGCTGCTGCCCTGCATCAGGGAGGGCCGCGGAGACCCCAGCCTCAGTTGGCGCAGGAGCCCTGCGGGTGGGGCCTGCCCAGCCCAGCCAGGCGCGCCAGCCCACCATGCTCCTCCTGTCGCCGCGCAGCGCGCTGGTCTCCGTCTATTGCCCGCAGATCTTTCTCCTTCTGTCCAGCGGCAGCTACCTGTGAGTGCCGCGGGTGGCGGGCGGGGTGGGCGGGAGGGGACCCCCTGGCCACCAGTGCTGGAGGAGGGAGCGGGGAGGTGACGAGATTTTCCCGGGTGGGGCTCTGGATGCCCTGCGCGCAAAGAAACTGGGGACCTTTGGGTCACTTTGCTGGCCTAAGCCGCCGAGGTAGATCACCTGGGGGACAGCTGTGACAACTGAGAAATTTTAGCTTTAGGGGTCAGAGAAAAGGTGGTCAAAGAGTGGTCCGACTGCCTTTGCAGATTAGGCTATGTGCACTGAGCGCAGAGTCAGAGCTAGCCAGTCGCGTCCCAGCATGGTCCTGGACCAGCGGGAAACCCTCTCCCTAGGCCATATTAACCCACGCGGCGCGCATGGCCTTGCCACACTAAGGAGAGCTACAGGCACACAACCGATTCCCAGCGCATACACTGGTAGACACGTGCATGCTGCGCCCCACCAGACAGCGCGCCCAGGCTGGTCCCCAAAGTCTCTGTGGTCACTTGTGCTGTCCTGCCACACCGGGAGGCCTTGACCTCTCCTCTGCTAGACGCCTCTCCAAGAGGCCAGGAAGGCGCACACTGTGCGTGCAGGTAATCAAGGTCTAGAGAGTGCGCGGAGCATAGTTCACCAGGATAGGGGAAGCTCGGGGCAGGGCCGGAGTCGGTTCTGCGAGTCGAGGGGACTCGTCCGCACAGCGGTGGCTTCGCCTGATTCCTAATGGGACGCATATGCTCTGGCCTCCGATTTAAAAAGAAGTTTGATTTATGGAACCGCCGTTTGGGGGAATTGAAGCTGGATGCTACTGATTAAACCTCAGAGCCAGCGCTCCCTCTCCTTCTCCTCCCCTCCCCCGCCCCCTCCTTAACACGCGGGCCACGTCCGGGGTCGCCTAACGCGGCCAGAGGCGGCAGCCGCCTTCCCGCTCCCTGCACCACCCCCCTCCCCTCCCCGCGGCCACAGTCCTGATAAATTGCCCCGCCCCCACCCCTTTTAATAAAGACGCGGCCAATTTCTCCTCCAGCTCCTAGGAAATTACTATCCTACCAGTTTTCCTTCTATAAATAGTCGCGCATCTTGAAACAAAAGTTCGCAACCGCAGCCAGATGCTGCGAGGCCCGCGGTTTCCCCGGCTGTGGAACATAATTACAAGGTCCAGGCAGAGGGAGCGCTCCAGGCCCGGCGGGCAGCCCTGGCTGCGGAGGCATCGCCTGGGGTGGAGAGTAGCAGGCCTCCCCGGGCAGGGCGCAGGGCCCGTGGGCACCGCCTGATCATGGAGACCTGGCCAAGAGAATTCTGCTTCTGTCGTCCTTCCTTGAAATGGATCAGGCAACAGGGTCTCTTGAGTCCAAGGCTCCTGCCTAGTTCTGGAGCTCTTACTGAAGAGCTAGCAGTTACTCTGAGAAATCTTTTGGGGAGGCTAGGAGCTGAGGTTTGGTGTTCCTGGGGAGGTGTCCGGGGTGGAGGTCAGAAGTTGGGTCTGAGAGGATAGGATGGCAAACGTGGTTTGCCCCAAAGCAACTGCAGGGCTCTATAGCAGGGTGGTAGCCAGTGTACCTCTGAGGCCCCCAGTTTTCTCCTGGAGGGCCTATTTCAACTTAGTGGGGTAAAGTCCACCGACTGTGCCCCACATAGGTTGGTCCCTGCCAGTTCTCCGGGCTGATATTCTTTCAAGGCGGAAGCTTTCAAGGGTGTCAGGCCAGTGCTGGGGCCAACATGGGTGGTGATAGCTGGGAGCAGCACGGGGTCACTTCTTCATCTTTAGTCCTGACTGGTTCAGCCCTTCATAAGCCCTGCTCCTGGGAGGGAGAAAGGGTGAATGGTTGTAGGCCTGGGCTTTCCTCACCTTGCTGGGTATCATAGAGTTGGCTGCATTAAGATGTCTGGGAGGGAACCAGCCTGTCTGATTACCACGAAAGGATGTCGTGTTCCCGAGTGCGCCTGCTTTAGGCAACCCCAGCAGCGGAGTTTGGCTAGATGGCAAGCACAGAACTCTGCTAACTGCAGAAGGTAGTGGGGGCCAGTGTGAGACACCCCCCCTCCTCCTAGCACTGCAGGAATGTCCCAGAGGATGCCACAGTGAGGAGGGGCCCTGAGTGGAGGCTGTGTTCTGTTCCAGAGAACTTTCCAGAAGGCATCCCATTGCTAGGATCACGGACACTAGCCAACAGTTGATCCTGCCCCTTTCAACTGGGCTCTTCTCCCAGCTCCCCACGCTGGCCTATCATCTGAACACAGTGAATCCCAGACACATGCCTGGGTCCCTGCTGCTGATCATATTGGACGGGTGTGCTGGCCTGGAAGGGCCCTGAGCCCCTATCAGACTCCACGTGTGTGACCAAGCTGTGAGAGGCAGCTCTAGCCACCTGTACCCCTGGGTTGCAGAGTGAGGGATGGGGGCAGTGGGGAATCAGCAAGGAACCAAGGAAAGGCAAATGGGTGGTGGTGGGGGGGTGAAGCCACAGAACTGTTTTAATGCTGGGTCAGCTGACATGAGGGCCTGGCCCAAGTCTGGAGCCAGAATCAGTCTGGGCTACTGTAAGGGCAGGTCCCTTCCGTTCTTGGCCTCCCTGTCCTAGATGTGGTGGTTGGCTGTGATGACCCCCCCCCATGTCTTCCGGTAGAGCCTGTCATGGTAACCGCCTGCTCTGGGGAGCCGAGTGAGTCATGAATGATGAGATGGTTACTCACCGACCACCTGGCTTGGGGGTGCAGAGGGTGCTTACCACTGTCCTCCCCGGGCCCAGTCAGGCCTCTTCCTGGTTCCTGCTGTGGCTTTGCCGGTGGTGCTGACCACAGTCCTAAAAGCCCTGTGGGTATGACCCTTGGTGAGATGGACGCTGAATCAGGATACTCCTGGGGCATCACTGTCCAGGGGGCAGTGTGGGTCACAGGGCTTCAACACGGACAGGTCACTTAGAGGGTGGTGTCCGTCTGGACCTCAGTCTCCTCAGAAGTCAGTCATAGGGGAAAGAAGACTCAGGTCAGGCCCAGGTGTCTCTGGGTTTGAAAGCATGTGACACCCCATAGCGAAATTGGCATACCAGGGTTAGCGCTGGAACACCCGAGAACAGCTTAAGTCCCAGGAAACCTTCCAGCTGGAGCCCCTGTAACCACAGAAAACTACCCCAAATCCACTGTGGTGTGGTAGGACTCGCCAGCTGAGAGGGGAGTGAAGTGCATTCTGGGATGGCCTTTTCCCAGTCACTGTGTGTGCAGAGGGCTTGCCTCTTTGGTCTCTGACTGTGGGGGAAGCTGGAGGGTGGAGCCCTTTCTAACCTGGTTTCCTTGGAGTCCTGGAGACCACTAGACATGCCAAACCCGGGTTCTCATCCTAAGACCACCTCTTTCTGCACGGCCGATTCTAGCACACTCCTCTGCCCCCGGAGAATCTATGGAGGGAGGGGGACACGAACTTCACAGGGTGACCTGGACTCAGAGAGATTCGGGGGCCTGTGCTTAGTTTAGATTCTGGTGTTGGGGACAGTTCAGGAGACAGGTGGCTCTTGGGCAGCAGGAACAGGGAAATTTGCCTTTAGTGACCCAAAGGGAGGTCCGCCTCAGAGGACTTCCTTCAGGAGCTAAACGGGATTTTAAAGGATGGAAGAGTTTCAGCCAAACTAAAGAGGAAGACTACTGAAGGAGACAATGACTGTCGAACACGTCCGCCCAGGGGACCCCGTGGAGAGACAGACACAGGACTGGGGTCCTGAGAGATGAGGTCACCCAGACCCCAGGTCATCATCTTGTCCTCCTGGCCCTAGCCCCTACATGGCCTTCCCTGGGTGACCCATCCCGGATGGGAGAGGTGGCACAACCAGCTGTGACAAGTGATCACTTAGGTCATCACCAGTAAGGGAGATATTGAGAAATGATGCTTCTTCCTGCCTCTGCCTCAAGCTCTCCTACGGTGCCTCCAAGCCTCAGGCTGGCCTGGAGGGGGCAGGTGGACCAGAGTTACATTGCTGCAGGTGTCCTGGTGGACGTGGATGTCCTGCTGGGGTCTGAGCCAGTGTTCCGGGCATGGTAGTGGTGGGATGGCTGGGATGGGAACCGGTATTTTGGACGGAGGTTGCCTGTCATCAGACGTTCAGGGGAAAGTGTCCAGAGTAGGGTCCCTCTGTGCAGCCTATCCCCAGCCCACTAACCTCTCCGTGTCCCAGGCAGGTAAACAGCTACTGCAGGCTCCCTGGAGGCCTCCATTTTGCACAGTCCCGAGTCTGGCTGGGATAGGGCTCAGCTCCCCTCCCAAGGGGACAAGAGGCTGGCGCCCTCCCTTGTCAGATGAAACCCCGGCCCAGGGCTCCCTCGGCCTGATGAAAGGGTCATTGTGTAGTACAGGCCGCCCGCTGGCCAAGGACAAAACGGCCGTTTGTCCTCCCTCCTTGGTGTGGGGCTGGGGGCCTCCCCTCAGGCTGGCTGATGGGTGGGGGTGGTACAGGTGCACTCTGGGCTCCCTCTCTTTCCTCATCTTCCAGCCCAGCCTGCCCCTCCCCCAGGTCCCCTACCCACCCACGGTCACCTTGCCCTTGAGTGTGGACCCCCCAGCTTGGTCCAGCCTTGTTGCTGTCTGGGAGACACTGAGCTTCTTGGCCCTGGAGGCATCCAAGCAGATGTAAGCATGAGAGTCAGGATTCTAAAGAAAGGCTTTGCTGGACCAGGGAATCCAGTGCTCTGGGCCTTAGCGTAAGCCTTTAGGTGGGTGGTTGAGGCTACTGTATTGGTGCAGATGTGCCACAATCGTGCCTGAAACTGGGAGTAGAAGATGCTACAGGGTATTGTCCCCATCTAAGTGGCCACAGCACCCATTTTAGTTAGCTTTTATGTGGTTATGATGAATGCCATCACCAAAAGCAACTTGGTGAGGAAAAGGTTTATTTGGGTTACATGTCCCAGACTCCACTGAGGAAAACCAAGGCAAAAACCTGTTCTCGGGAATGGACGCAGATAGAGGCCATGGAGGAGTGCTGCTTACTGGCTTGCTTGCTCCTCGTGGCTTGCTCAGCCTGCTTTCTTATAGCACCCAGGACCACAGGCCCAGGGATGGAGTCACCCACAATGGGATGGAAACCACCCTCATCAATCCTTAATCAAGGCAATACCCCCACAAACTTGCTCACAGGCCAGTCTTATGGAGGCATCTTCTCAATAAGATTCCCTTTTCCTAGATGACCCTAGCCTGCCTCAGATTGCCATAAACATACACACAAATAGACAGCAGCAGCAGCAGCAGCAGCAAACTAGCTAGAGTGATAGGTTGTGAAGCCTTCCAAGGGTTGGAGCATGGTAGGAGGAAAAGCCAGAACCCCCAGGAGTCCCATCACTTGATAGCAAGGACTTCCATCACCTTCCAGAGACCCTCTCTCTGGGCTTCCTGATCCACCCCCTCTTTGTGCTCAAAAGTCCCACCACCAAACCCAAGTAGTGACATGTGGTCAGGTCCTTAGAAGGAAGAAGACAGGTGGGATTTCAGATTACCCCCAGCAGGAGGCCATTGGGTGTAAAACAGATTTTAAAAGTCCTGGTCGGGTTTTGTGTCACACACCTGTTACTCTAGCACTCCAGGCTGAGGCAGGAGGATCATGGGTTTAAAGCCAACCTGGGTTTCATACTGAGGCCTGTTTCAACGTCTTTAGAATGAGAATAGCCCAGCTGTCTTGTTGACTCCTGACTAGGAACATAGGCCCCAGGGTCCACATTTCCAGAAGGACCTATCTTGTGGGCCTGGAGTGCACAGCCTGTCCGGAGTCTGCTGTTGAGTCTCTTTCCTCCCTGGCTGCTGGCACAGGGGCTAAACCAAGCCACCTCCAGCATAGGACTGTGAGGGTGAGGAGGTCAGGGCTAGGTGTGTTCCAGGTCAGGGTATCTGAGGCTGAATTTGAATCCAGGTCCATAGGATTCTGAGGTTCATTGTGCCTCCCAGCCTCTAGCCAATAGGTTTGCTTCTCTCACATTGGTTACATTTTATAAGAGTTGAGAACTCAACTAGGGCAATAGGTTGCAATTGTCTGTAGACCAGGAGGTCCTGGGTCCTGAGCAAAGGCTTCCTCTACAGCTTGGGGGCTAGCTTTTACTTTAGCCCTGGGGACAGAGATGTGATGCTCTTGGAGGATGTAGAGATGTCCCTGCCTGACTTGGCACTGCTCCAACAGCTCTGAAGCCAGCTTTAACAGGGCGTAAGGTAGGTAGGTAGGTCTGGCAAGCCACCCTGTGACCTGTAGGTAGGTTCAGTGCTTCATGATATAACCTCGGGTGTGACTGGGCATGGACTTGGGATATCCTTGGCTTCTTGAGATCTTGGTTTTCCATCTGGGGGTGGCTCTAGAGCCCTTCCAGCTAATCCTATTGCATTGACTTGACTCTTCACACTCCCTTAATTTATCCCAGCCTTCCTGCCCACCTTCTTCTGAGTTCACAGAGAGAACCCTGCAGCTTCCACAGTGGAGACGCTGACCACCTGTAGTAAGGATGACCCAGGAAAGGCTTTCGGGGTAGGGTGACCTGAGAAGCTCCAGAAGGTCATCTCTACCAGCCTGATGTTGAAGCAGAGGCTGAGGGCGGGGCTGAGTCTGAACGCCTTCTGGGAGGTGTTCCACTTCACCTCTAGCAGGGAGTGCTGGGACTTTCCAAGGGCTGACCCTCCCCATTAGCCAGATTTGCCACCCTGCTATCTCTGTGTTTCTGTAGTCAGGTAGACCAGGTTGGCCTGCGGGGAAGGATGAATTTAAGCCACCGTAAATGTTCCCTTAGGCCAAAGTGCTGGAGTGACCTTCTTGTGGACTTAACAGGTCTGACATTCCCTTTGTTGGCCCTGCCACAGGGTGGAGCGCCAGATTAAGCTTCCCAGGGTGACCTTTTGAACCTTTGGATGGGCTGAGATGTACCATGGCCTGTGCAATGAGGGAGCCCGAGGTTGGTTGGGCAAGCAGGTGGTGTAGAGACAGTGCTAGCCAGGGGCTCACAATTCTAGCTGCTCTCTACCCTGCCATAGCTTTGGGACAGAGATGCATAGCATGAGGGACTCCAGGGACACAGCCCTGAAAATGTCCGGGAAGAATAGTGCTTAAACTTCTGGCCTCTCACAGAGGGTGAGGTACAAGAGCTGGACGACTTCCCTTCAGGCTGTGGCGCCTGTGGTCGCCCTGCCTGAGGTTCTGCATTTCCTTCCTGCCATCCTTGTGGTAGTGTATGCGGCAGTGACTTCACCTGAGGGAAGTCCTTTGTGTGTGTGTGTGTGTGTGTGTGTTTGTGTGTGTGTGTGTGTGTTAGCCCTGCTCCAGAAGCAACATAGGTTGGCAGCGTGTAGGTCAGTGATGCCTTCTGGACCCCTCACAGAGCAATGGGACAGGGTGTGCAGTCAAGTCTACAAGGCCAGACCCCTGTCTTCGCCTGTGCCTTCTAATGTGGGGACTCCTGTAGCAGGAAGGAACAGGGTAGCCACAGTTGCAGCGGGAAGATATCAAGGAGGCAGAGACAAAGCACTTGGCTTTACCGCTGTCAAGCTGCTATTCAGCCTTGGACCAAACACTGCCCCTCTTTGAACCTCCTCTGGAAAATGGGAATGATGGGCTGCTAGCCAGGCTAGCCATTGGGATTGAGTGCCCACCCCCCAGGGCATCAAGTCTGAGGCAGTTGACTGGGGAAGCCATTGAGGTCTTGGGGAGAGCCCTAGGGTGAGGGATGGCGGAACAGTCCCCAGGAGGCTTCTGATTCAGACAGGCCTCAGCTGTGATGTCAGAAGAGGGCAGGAGTGGTCAGGCCCCTGGCTGAGGCTCACACTGCCCTGGACGCTGTGTGGTCCACCCTCTCCAGGCTCTGTCTCCCACCTGATTCTGCACAAGAACTCAGCCCTGCCTTGAGGTCTATAGAGAGATGGTGACTTGCTGTCCCCCGTGTGTGGGACTTGGTCCCCAAACTCACAGCTCAGAACATACTCAGAGTGTCCCAGGAAGTGCTGGCTCAGCCATCCAGTGTTTAGACTCCCAAACTGGCAGTAGGCCAGTGGGGCCTGCCAGCTCCCTCCCACCGTTTACACCCACCTGTCCTTCTGTCCCTAGGTCTCAGGTTGGTGTCTTGGCCAGCCATGCCTTCAGGGCACCTCTATCACATAGGTTTTACAGCAAGTGCCATGCTGGGCTTAGGGGGGCTCAGCACAGGTTGGGCTTCAGCCATCCTTACAGCCCCAGGGCCCCTAGCATCTCTGAATGTGTCAGTCTCCATCTGTACTGTGGGAAGCAAAGAGTTGGGCCGGAGGAGCCACCTCAGCCCCTGTGCCAGGCCTGGCACACACAGTGTCTTCAAAGTGATAACAAAGTAGGGTCAGACAGGCTTCTTGGAGGTGGGGGCACTGTGCTGGGTATGGAGTCCCGTCTGACTGCTGGAGAGACAGGGTACCCTTCCCAGGGCAAAGACCTGAGCCATTAAGGCCAGGACTTGGCGTCTTGTGTTGGGCCCTAGGTGCTAGGAAAGGTCCTGAAGTTTCTGATGATGGAGGTCAGTCAGTGAAATTACAGTGACCCCCGTGAGGACTCAGTGAACCCATCAGCCCCCCTTAAGCCCTTTGCCCAGATCTCCAGGTGCCACTTGCTGGGCGTGACTTTCCCATCTTCAACCACCCCAACCACCCCTGGCTTCTTGCTCACAGCCTGCTTCTCCCAGACTGCCTTCTTTCTCTCCAGGGTGGGGTCCTGGGATGCCTGGCTGGAATGCCAGCTATGTGGAAGGGTGGGAAAGCCTTTAGCAGAATCTCGACTCTCTTGCCTGGAAACACCAGGAGCAGCTGAGGGGAGCAATGGCTTGGAAAGATAGGAGCAAGTGGGGCTCGTGCTGGAGGGGAGGGACTGCCCTCCAGAGACCCAACCATGGGCAGACTGTCTCCCCTACTGACAGATAGGTAGACTGAGGCTCAGATTGGTCAGAAAGAGTCAGAGACTTAGTAGAACTGGAAGCTAGTTTCCACAGCCACGGATGCCCTCTTCGCGGGGTCTAGCCTCAGGTACCCTGACTTTCGTCTCAGCCCCCTTGATATTCGAATGGGAAATCGAGGCCCAAGCAGTCAGGGAGGGGTTTTGGAGGTGGCTGAATTCCCAAGCAGAGCCCTAGAGTTGCCCACCCTCAGTCATCTCCAGCCCCTGACTGCCTTTAGACCCTTCTGGGTCTCTCTCAGTCTGTTTTCCCCTCTGTAAGTTTAGGCTTCAAGGTCCAACCCTAGAAACTGCTATAGGATGGGCAAGAACAGGCAGGAAACTGATCTAGGTGTGTGCTCTTTCAGTACTGTGGCTGTGGGTGCAGGTACTGTGTCAGGGCATGCTAAAGGGCTAGTTGGATGGCCAGGCTGGACCTACCCTCTGATACTCCCTCCAGGACCTCAACTGGGTCCTGGTACTTACTGTTGGGGTGGTGCACCCCTGTAGTGCCAGCATTCTGAGGCATAAGCAGGTGGATCAGAAGTTCATGGTCATCCTTGGCTACTTAGTGCTTATGAAGTTAGCCTGGGCTACATGAGACCCTGAAAGAGAGCAAAGGCAAAGAAGGGAGTAGGGAAGAGGAGAAGGGAGGGAAGGAGGGAGGAGGGAGGGAGGGGAGAAGGATCAGGAAACAAAACACAACTTTGGAGTTGCATGTTCTGCCCATGATTCTGAGCTGGGGTTACCAGCTAGCAGAGGGAAAAAAGACTGAAGGAGGACCAGAGGGAGGACAGGTAGCCTGAGGGCAGGGGCCTTGGCACCTGCCAAAGGGACCTGCTGTGCTCAGTTCTGGCCTAGGTGAGCTTTCCTTGGTCAGTCTAATCTAATTCAGATTGTAGCTAATGTCTCTCCATGTGTGTGGGTGGGGACTGTGATCTGGGGGCTCAGCCTAATCTGCACTGGGGAGACATTCCTATCCCCACTTGCCTGGCAAGAACATCGAGGTTCCTCTAGTCCTGGCTCCCAACCAACCTCCCACCCCCACCCTAAGTGTGACCCAGAGCCTGGGAAGAGCCCCTGGGCCCCTCGGTGCCTGGAAAAGCCCTGGACACACCTGCCCACCGGAGGGGGGAGCTCAGCGTCACCCTCCAGGGGATTTGCTGAGTTACTTCCTGGATGAGTGGACCCAGGCCCGCCTTCCTGGCCGATCATAGATAATTAGAACATTCTTCAAATATTTTGCCGGAGGATGCCCAAGAAGGAAGAATTACAAAGCGCCCTGGGCCAGGAGTGTGGGCTGGAGTTACTGGGCAGCTGGGTAGCTGTCTGGGCCAAGGCTGGGGGGCCCAGAGGGAAACTTAGACTGGCCTGATCCTACTCTCTAGAATTGGAACTGGGGCAGGAGACCCAGTGACCTTGGTTACCTTGCAATGGTAGGAAATCCTCGCCCTGGGGAGTCAGCAGCAGGCAAAGGGGCAGAGCCTTTGGAGAGGACTGGGGATCACACACTGAGTCCAAGGGCTCCGAGCTGCCTGAGAGGTCTGGTGCCTGTGAGGAGGTGTGTCTGCAGGGGGAGAGCAGATCTTAAAGTGCAGCATAGCAGGAGGGAGAAGAACAGCGAGGCCTAATACTGATGCCACAGGGTAGGTAGCATAGAGCAAAGAAAGTTGTTCAAGAGACTGCTTCTGGGAAGTGAGGGGCTGCGGGGGGCGGGGGCTGAGGTGGGACAGACCGAGTGCAGTGTAGACTGAGCTCTGGACTAGGCCAGGACTGGAGTAAGTAAGGGTGGTGGGACCAGAGGGCTCAGGGGCCTGTCCCGGGGAAGGGTGAAAGGGTCCTACTTTCCAGAGAGGACAGTTCATGTCTTCTTCTAGGCCAGGATGGACTCAGTTTCAGTTCTAAACAGCCTTCTGGTCCTGTGCTTGTCTTTGCATTCTGTGACTCCTCTCACATGTTGTTTGTTCCAGCCCAGCAGCCTGGGGGCAGCCTGGTCCCGTGTGGAAAGGGCTCAGGCCAGAGAAAAATCCGGCAGAGGTTACTGCTCTTATGGGGCCAGTTTGCCTTTGTGGGTAGAGAATGAAAGGGAATTGCGGGGTGCAGATGCTTGGCTTTGTGGCCACCTTAAGGACACATCCATAGATTTCGAGGTGGCTGGAGGCTTCCTCTGGGTGGGAGAGACTGCTCTGTAGTTCACCTCTGTGGCTAGCAATGGCACCATGTCTCTCTGGCCATGTAAACGGAAAAGAACAAGATAAATGACATGGCTTTCACTGACCTGTCAACCTGGATGAAGAGCGGGAACCCCATGACTCCCCTCGAGCCATCTCCTGCCCTTCCACACTGAGGGTACCCCATGCTTCACTCGGCTGGACATGTGATCCAGGAGCCTGGTCACTGTCCTGTGAGGGGCCTCTTCTGTGTTTCATTCAGTGTGTCAGAGCTTCCTGACTAGAAGCCTTCATTTGTTAACCCACTGAGGGGGTCGGGCAGTAGGCTACAGTCCCTGATCATTGCCTATCTGCCAGCCCAGGGCAGCCAAGCCTCTTTGGGGCTCTGGGGAAAAGAATATCAATTCTTATCACATGTTTTCACATAGGGACGTTATGTGGGCCTTGAGCCCAATCCAGCACACAGTAGATCTTCTCTGACCCAAGCACTGAAAACACTAGCAGCATGAAGGACTTAGGTTAGATTCCTACCCCTGTTCTGAGGGCAGGCTTTGGAGGTCTTACTTCCTGAAGGAAGCAGGAGTGTCCTCCGTATCAAGTAAGGACAGGGTAACCTCAGTCCTGGGCATAGGGAACACCCTTCCGCCAGCCTTTAATGTGAGCTAGTGCTCTCCAAGGATGTCAGAGAAGGGGGACACTTGGAGGAGACCCCCAGGGTGAAGCCTGACCTGAAGGAGGGATTCTGTTCCCCAAGGCATGGCCACGGCTTGTCTGCTGGTTGGTCACTGTACTGGCTGGGGTCCCTTGTTTCTCAGACATAGAGTGAATTGGCAAGGCGGGAGGGAGGAAGAGCTGAGGATGGTCCCTTGGGTTGTCATGGAGACAGCAGTGGGCATGCTCAGTGATTCAGAGTTCCACCATAGGCACGGTGCCTTCTTGGTCCGGGGGAGTGGGGGCAGGTGTGGGAGCCAGGAGTACAGCAACCATGTATGTCCAGTAAATGTAGGAGCAGATTGATCCCACCCTCAGGCCTGGAGGACAGAGCTGGCCCCACATGTGAAGCGTTACCGCACACTAGCTGTGGTGTGAGTGTGTGTGTCACACGGGTCTCTTCCCATCAGCTCTGCCATGTGTCCAGAACACTCTCACACCCTTTTCACCGAGGAGGAAACTAAAGCAGAAAGAACTTAGGAACTGTGCTTGAGCCCGCCCCACTCAGCCATGAAGAGGCATGTCCGGGGCTCCCACAGATCGTGCCCGCACCACAGTTTGTGGCCCTAACCACTGCATTAGAGGCCTGGATATCTACCACTGGACAGTGCCAAAAGGTTGAGATGTTCTCCTCTGCCTACCACTCCCTCCTCGAGCCCCTCATCATGGAGGCAGTCTCTCATTCCCTTAAGTTTCTGGTAGGTAGAAAAGTCTTCTTGTTGTCCAGAGAAGTCCTGACACAGTGCCCAGCCTCAACCCAGAACTGGGCATCGCAAGACTCAGGTCCTCCCGGCCTCTGCTGGCCTCTGGTGTGAGCCTGGCGGACTTGTCCACAGCTCCTCAGGGCTCTTTATCAGGAACCTGATCCAGGCACGAGGTGAGGAAGGTTTGTCGGCTCCCAGTGTGGCCCACTGTTCCTGGCACTCTGCCCACGTCCTAGGGCCCCCGAGCAGTTTGAGGGACAAGCCCAGAACAGAATTTTTCCACGGAAAAAGTCAGCCACAAAGACACACACACACCCCTGCCAGGCTTCTCCGCTCACGGGCCCTCCCTGGTCTGGTCACTTGGACACCTGAGCAGGCAGCTGCTGGCTGGGAGGAGGGTTTTCCCACTGTGGGATGAGAGCCGGGGCCCACCTGCAGGGTGGCCTGGTGAAGGTGCCAGGCAAGCTGTCATCCCACTGCCAAAAACCCCAGCAAGGCTCCACATGCCACTAGCCTCCTGCTGGCACCCACTCTTAGTTTTTAGGACTTTAACCATGTTTCCTACTCATAGGCTTTGCCTTTAGCCCACTCCCCTCTCCCAAAGCCTTGGTTTGTCCATGGTCTAACCTGTTCTAGGAACTCGGGATATGACCAGTTGGTGTCTAGGAGTTAGTGTGTGGAGAACTGCAACTAGACTCTCTGCCACCAACCCAGATAATGAATGAATGAATGAATGAATGAATGAATAAATAAATGAATGCTTTTCAACAAGGAAGTGACTTAGATGGGTTTTGAGGATAACAAAACAAAACCCAAGCAGGCCTAGTGTGATAGGATGGCACTCTCCTATGGTCCCAACTGAAGGAGGCTGAGGCTAGAGGAGGGATTAAAACATGAGTTCAAGGTCAGCTTGGGTTACAGAGTAAGACCCTGTCCAAGAGAGAGGGAGAGGGAGATGGAGACGGAGACAGAGACAGACAGAGACAGAGAGACACACAGAGAGAGACAGAGAGAGAGGGGTGGGGAGACAGACAGACAGGAAGAGGAGTCTCCATGATTAGTGGTGTTTCTACCAAGCCTGGCAGCCTGAGTTTGATCTTCAGGACCCATCCAGTAAAAGAACCGACTCTCACAAGTTGCCCTCTGACCTTCCACACAAGAGCTGTGGCACAACCACATAGATACACACACTAAATAAACAATAAATTAAAAAACCAATTATTTGGAAAAAAAAGAAAGGGGGGGGCTAATCCACATCCTCACCCCACCCCCACACCCCCCACCTCAGCACCTCTCTCTGGGCCTATGAGCTCTACCTGGTTCCCCAGTGCACAGTTCAGCCTCCATCCTGAGCTCTGGAAGTAGTGCTGGCTCCGAGTGGGCCTGAAGGCCTCCCAAGCCCCCCTCCCCCAGCCTCTCTGAGCACTCACCTCCCAGCACCCCTGCAGAACACTCAGCACCCCATCCTTGCAGAGCAGAATCCCTGGGGGGGTTGGGATCAAGGGGGACACCACAGAGGCTGGCTTCAGAGGGGAGTGTTGAGAACTGTCAGTGGGATTCCCTCTAGTGCTAAGGAAGACAAGTCTGCTGTCAGCTTCAAATTGGTGACCATACCGGTCACTTAGGCGATGTTTCCTCTAGGCTCTGATTCACACACTGGCAAGGGTGTGTGGGTACAAATTGGGCTGAGGTAGTAGAAGTCCTGTCTTGGTAGCACCAACACCCAGATCCGGTGAAAGCCTACTTCCAGTGGATCCCTTACATTGAGGTATAGAGGGTCTCGTGAAGTGTGTGTGTGTGTGTGTGTGTGTGTTTAATGAGGTTGAGTGGCACATGAAATGGCACCTGCTGTTCTGTCCATCTTAAAGCACAAAATGGTGCCATGGTGTGTTTTCGTAGCATGGCAGGACCATCAGCCTACGGAACTCCATCACTCAGATGGGAATTCCACTGCTAGTCAGCAGTAAGTCTCCACCCCATCCTCCTCACATATCTTTCTTCCCTCTCTGTGGATTTGCCCATTCTGAATTTTACCTTTAAACAACAGACTCAGGTAACATCTGGGATTCCACGTCTGTCTTCTTTCTCAAGGCATAATCTTTTCAAGCTTTTTCCATACCGGTCCATGAGTGCGTGCTTCATTCCTTTTCATGGCTGAATAATACTCCATGGCATGGGCATACCACATTTTGTTTTCAGCCACTCATCCGTCGATGGAGAATTGGGTTATTTCCATCCTCTGGCTACTGTGAATAGTGTTGCTGGGAGCGTTTGTACAGAAGGTTTTGTTTCGACACCTGTCTTCAATTCCTTTGGATCTATGCCATGCAATGGAATTTCCGGGCAGCTTTGTGTGTGACTTTTAACTCTCTGCCAAATGCTGCCCGCAGGGACTGTGGTGCGGGAGGACTCTGCTCCTCTGCCTCCTCGACCGCATGTGGTGCTTTATAGCTTCTCAGTTTCGCTCACAGGGGTCCTGGTGGGTGTGCAGAGGTTTACATTCCTGGGAGAGTGGGTGAGGTTGTACCTCACTGTCACCCTGCTTGCTTCTCCCGTGTCTCTGGAGAAACACGGCCAAGTCCTTTACAAAAGTGGGTTGTTGTCTGGTTGCTGAAATCCAACCGTGGTTTGTGCGCCTCGTGTGTTCTATGGGAGCTGGAGAGGGCCCTTCCCCTACACAGCCATTCTCGGACGCCCGATTCAGCTAGGACTTGGCATTTCGGGGGTGCATCTACCATGGAGGTAGCATAAAGACAGTATCGGCAGGGTACAGAGGAATGAGATTCGACTCTCAGAATACATGCTCGCTGTTCCTCTTCTCAATGCCAGGGCTTGTGGAAAGGGACACACCTGGGACACACCTGGGAGAGGAGAGTTTTCCAGGACGTTTCCAGAATGTTCCCCTATAGGGGAGGGTCAGCATGCTAACAGAGAGATCGATGTCCACAGCTAAGGTGGATGGTGAAGACAGAAGAGAGGGATCATCAAAGTCCCCCCCACCCAGGCTTATATTTCTGGGCAGAGGGCAATGGGAGCTATGGGGCTACAGCAGACTTAGTCTAAAAAACAACCACAAAAAGTCTCAGGCTGTAGAGATCTGGGAGGTAGAGGGAGCTGTCTGTAGATGGGAGAGTAGGCCTAGGGGCCACTGCAACGATCTCATGGTGCCCTCAGTTCATCCTGGGATCTGCTCATCCCTGAAGGGCCCCTCGGTTCAGCCTGTTTGTCTGAGCAGTAGGCAGTCGAGGCATGAGGTCCAAACCTACTGGAGGAACTTGGGAACAAGGAGTGCCCTTGAGATGTAGCGGCCGAAGTGGCAGCTTTGCCGTGGTGGCAGTGCCCCGTGGCGTTCCCATCCATCTCATTTCCCTAGCTCGGTTTCCGAGGATTCTACTGTTACTTTGGGCTGGATTCCCCAGATTCCAGTCCGCTCCCAGCCCTACCCGCCCAGATGCCCTTCCTCAACGCCAGCCTGGGGCGTGTTTACTACCCATTGTGTCATGGGAGACCCAGGGGGGTGTCTTGGCCAGATTAGCAGGTAGAGCAGGCGGGGCGTGCCACAGAGATTGAGTGTCACAGGGCTGCAACACAGGCTGGGGGCTCAGGCCACATGGAGACTGCCCAGCTGCCGGGGGAGTATGGTGCCCTGGAAAAACACAGAGTTCTTAAAGAACAGCCACAGGCCTGGCTGTCAGCTTTGGGGGCCCTTGGAGGTTCCTCTTAGTGCTCACTTGCTAAACAACCCCTATTATTATTATTATTATTATTATTATTATTATTATTATTATTATTATTATTAATTTTTCATGAAAGGGTTTCCCTGTATAATCCTAACTGTCCTGGAATTCAGAGATCCACCTGCCTTTCTGTGTGTCCGGAGTGCTGGGCTTAAAGGCCTATACCACCACCACCACCTGGCTCAGTCTGTTGTTTTAGACCCAGGGGCTTTTTGTTGTTTTTTGAGACAGGATCTGCTGTAGCCCAGGCTGACTTTAAGGAGCTGAGAATGACCTCGAAGTGATTCTCCTGCCTCTGGTTTCAGTGTGCTGAGATTACAGACGTAAGGTACCACATCCAGTCCGAGTGGTACTAGGCACTGAACTTAAGGCTTTTTGTACATGGAAGGCTAGATCACTACCAAATGAGCCCATCTCTGGCTGTTAACCTGGGGACTGGCCCTCTGCTCCTCTGTTTTAATGTTCTTTCTCTTGCTTGAACTGAAACATCAGAACCAATGGCTGTGGGAAACCGTTTAGCAATTCCTCGGGAGGTCAAAGATGCCTCAGGAAGTCCATTCCCAGAGGTGGTGCTTGAAACAGGGACTCAGACAATGACAGGCATTTGCACCTTCATAGCCACAGCCGAGAGGTAGATGTTCGTCCATGAGGAGTGGATCAATAAGTGAGGGCCCGGTGTCCAGATGGAATATTATTCAGCCTTTAAAAGGAACAGGGCACTGATGGATGCTGCAACTCGGATAAACATTGAAAGCATTTCACTGAGTGCAAGGAATCCGGCTCCAAAGACCACGTGTATTGTAAGATTCCACAGACTGTCCGAGTGCAAGCAGCAGCCCCGTGGGAACAGAGACAGATTAGTGGCTGCCGGGGGCTGGGGGAGGAGGGGCTGGGAGTGCCTGCTTGTGGGTACAGAGTTTCCTTTTGGGATGTGGAGAAAAGCTTGGAACTTGATAGAGGCGGAGGCTACAATACTGTGTGTGCGCGCGCTAAAGGCCACGGGGCTGTACATTTTTAAATGGTTAATGTTATGTTATGCGAATTTCCCCTCATTACAAAAACAAACAACCGTGTTGATAATACTCCAAGCTCGGAGTGAACTTGGCATGAGGAGGCTTCCTCCCTGGGAGTTGCCAGGAGTCATTACAAAGGCAACCACAGTCTCTGAGCCCAGCCCAGCACACAGTAGGTGCTTATCTCATGGCAGCTCCTGTCTCTTCCCAGTCTACCCATTTATCTAGAAGGGGCTGGGCTAGTCCAGGTGTGTGTCTGTGCTTGCATGCTGGGGGCAACAGGTGTCTATACCCATTCCCTGAATGGGAAACTTCGGCTCAGAGTGTCTTGTCAAGGTCACATGCAGGTGGGAACTGGAGGAAGTGTCCTTCGGGCTCAGAAGGAGCAGGTAGGGAAGCCCAGTGGTCTGGGAGTTGGGTGTGCCACTCCAAGACAACTGGGAACTGTGTCAAGGCTGTCAGATCCCAGATGGGATGCTGTCTGATCGGAAGGATCTGTGCATCTGACTCAGGCCTGGGGATCGTGGCTTCTGCAGGTGTGAACTGGTCTGCGGTTCTAACACTTCCAGGGCTGGTGGGGCTCAGTAGAGGAGGTGTTTGGTGCCAGCGGGGAACAGCGGACTGCCCGAGGGGTTCTCAACACCTTTCTTCTCTCTGCCCCCGCAGAGCATTGTCATCCGTGGTGGCCCTGGGAGCCAACATCATCTGCAACAAGATTCCTGGCCTGGCCCCACGGCAGCGCGCCATCTGCCAGAGCCGACCCGATGCCATCATTGTGATCGGGGAGGGGGCGCAGATGGGCATCGATGAGTGCCAGCACCAGTTCCGATTCGGCCGCTGGAACTGCTCCGCCCTGGGCGAGAAGACCGTCTTCGGCCAAGAACTCCGAGTAGGTAAGGGTGTCTCTGGGCCTGTGGGCTCGGGGCTGGGTCCCCCACCAGCCAGCCCAAGTCTAGGCCAGGCCAGACAGCTCACACAGCCTGTGTGTATGGATGGATGAGTGTCCTAGCTCTGGGCTGTGGGGAGGGCGGGGGCAAGTGATCCGGAGCAGAGGAAGGGGATTTGATGCAGTGGATTGCAGCCTATTTGGTGGCTTCACGTAGCCGGGTCCCTGCACCACGGTCTGTGGCTGCCATTTGGAAAGCATGAAGAACGGATGAGGCTTTGGACGTAGACGGGAGCTGCCGCTCACTGAGAGGGGACCGTGAGATGCCACCTGCTCCTTGCTGAGCGAGTCCAGTGGTCAGAGCCTGTAGGAGACTCTGGGATGATGGCTCTGGCCCTGAAGGAAGGTGCGGTGCGCAGGGGTAGATCTGGGCGGTGCAGGGGTGGGGTTCCATTTGGAGACAGTGATCAGCTCCTAGAACATGTCAGGTGGGGCTTCTGAGGGCACAGTGTTTTTGGATCTGTGGCGGTGCCTGCCCGCCCTTGAAGAGCTGTGTGGGCTACCTGGTGCCCGTTTCACAACATTTCACACACAAAGCCGAGGGAGGACCCTATTCAGGGCCAGGAAGAGGCTTAAAGGAAATTTCCAGAAGGTATCTGGATCGGAATCCAGCTGTGTGACCTTGGCTGTGTTCCTCAGGGCTATTCTGAGCCCTGGTCTCCTCGTTTGGAGTGTGGAGTCAGAATCAGGAGGCTCTTGTCTGGAATTTAGTAGGTACTCAGCAAATGCCACACTGGAAATCAGTAGGTGCTCGACAAACGCTGCGTGCTGCACGTGCTCAGGGACGGTGACTCTGTCTGGCTCTAGATAAGATGGAAGAACAGTATAAGGCTTACTCGACATGGCCTTCAGGCCATGGGGTCCCCCATACCCACCAGAGGACCGCAGTTGCCATAGCACTAAGTCCAGAGCCCGCTCTACAGGGCTGCAAACACCAGCACAGGGCTGGAGACGGTGCAGAGGAAATCTCCCGAGGGCCCCTTTGCGGTAAGCAACCTGTGGGTGGCACCTAGTGCGGCCAGGAGCATGGCACCGCCCCCTCCCTGGGGCTGTGCCACCCAAGTGCAGATCACTCCCTCCAGGTGTCAGCTGAGGGGGTGGGGATGGTGGGGAGGGTAGTAATGGGCAGAGGTACCCGCCTTGTGTGGCTTCCCACCCACTTCTGCAGGTGCCACGTGTGGCGCCCTCTGTGAGTACAGGAGTAATGCTGGCTCCACAGCTGTCCCCTTACCTCCCAGTGTCCCCTTTTGACACTTGGGAAATGGCCTTGGGCCCACCAGCTGCCAGGAGGAGCACAGCTCTGTCCTCAGGAGGGACATTGAGGCAGGACTGGCCTGTGTGCCCCTCCTGCTCCTTGGTCCCTTGGGGACCAGGCTGCTAATGTGGCTGCTGTTCAACAGTTTGTGCTTCCCACTCTTTGTGTCCCCTACTCTGGAGAGAACCATTGCTTTCTTCAGGTGCTTCTCTAGGGAAAACCTGGCCCACAACTATCCGCTCCACGTAGCTTCTTGTCTGAGTCATTGGTGGCCTATGTGTTGCTAACTGTCTCCGTTCCCTGGCTTCCATCTTGATTCACCAACTTGAGTCCCTTTCTGCCTCTAGCCCTGGATAAGGTATGCCCTATCCCCAGGCATGCGTGCAGGACTCTTCCACAGCACCCTGACAGCTCATTGTCCCCTGATGTTCTGAGTCTCACTGACCCACAGACACCTTGGCTTTTCTGCATGGCTCCCCCTACCCACCTGACCGCCTGATGTCATTTCCACTCTCCACCCCTCTACCCTACCCTTTGATCCCTGTCAGGGCTGCTCTCTCTCTGCTCCTCTCCTGGAAGCTGAGAGTGCCTCCTGCCCTCCACAGACCCAGTTACCAGGTCAGACGGCAGCCACCTCGTGGCCTTTCCCTTCTGTTCTATGGGTAGACATCGGGCCTGGGACACCAAAGGATCTGGGCCTGATTCCCCAACACCTCCTAAATCAGGATGCTGCAGGAGGGGTCGGGCATCTTCACCTTTGCCAGCTACTAGCCCACCAAATCTACCTAAGACTGTTTCTAATCCATTGCCAACAACAAAACTCGGCAATGTTTAATCTTTGCAGAAGCTCTCTACTGTAGTAAGGTAAGGATAACTTCTAAGCCTGGAATATCTCACCTTGCTTCCCTCTAACCAGAATCCCAACCACATCTGGCTTCTCTGCCTGAGCCTAGTTTCTCAATCTGAGAGGCCTCTCCCCTCTGCTATACCTCTTTATAGCTTATCTGTCTTCCTCCTGGGGGCGGGGGGGGGGACTTTTCCCACCCCCTGAAAGCTGGATCAGCCTGTGCCTGTCCCTAGCCCTCCCTACCCCGGGGATGGGCAGGTTTCTGGATCCCAGCCTGGGTCTTGCTGCCCTGCTGTAGCCTCCTGTGGCTTCCTGCTGTACTCGAGCAGAGAAGCTCTGGCCACAGGCCGAGCTGATGGAGCAAGGGCAGGAACCGCAGGGGCTTTGCCTATATGGGAAGGTTCCTTCTCCCTTCTCAGTGGCTGGGAGTCAAAAGCAGCAGGCTGGCTGGACTGTGAGCTGGCCACTTAGAGAGGCTTGCCGGATGCCTAGACATGCCCGGAAGCTGGGCTGCGAGCTGGCAGGCAGCCGGGGTGCTCTCATGGGAGCAGCCTCTCAAGCGGGGCCAATTAATGATTGTCCCCGAGAGGGGCAATGATCTGGATAGTGAGACAGCCCCCTTTAGGCCTTGCCTGTGACCTTGGACCAGTTCTAAAACTTGAATGTTGAAGGGAAACCTCCTGAAGACAGTAAAGCCTGCCCCCCCTCGGCAAAGTTACACATCTCCAACACCTTTGCAAATGCTTGTTTATCTCCAGGGATAGGATGTTCAATACTCCCACAGTGACCAGCACACTAGTCTTGCCGGGCACGCTAAGAGTGCTAGCCAGTCCATTCTTTTGAGAAAGTCAAGGCAGTCTTTAGATTCCCCACTGCTGTGATATGCCATACTTGGCACTCTTTGCTTTCCAGCCTCTCCAGTACTGTTTCCACCAGGCTCCAGGGAGGGTGATGGCTTAGAGCTCTTCCAACTGGTCTCTGCCATTGGGGTTGCATACATTATAAGTGCAGCCCAACTCTGCCCTGAGATGGGGGAGGGACAGAGGTGAGGCATGAGAGTATTCGTATAGGGATACCTGGATATTCCAGGGAACTCTGCTAGAAATGTGGGTTCTCTTATAAGTGCTGGAGCTGCTAATAGTCACCATAATAAAGCCAGGACTTTCGGCAAAGTCTTCCTCAGAGGGGAGATCAGGGAAGGAGACCCAGAGAACAGAATGTGCCAAGGCCCTTGGCCAGGAAGCAGAAAGTATTTTTCTTGAAGGGCAGGTGCTTTGTGGGGCAAGCTGGGGGCTCAGTGAGGGAGAACTGGGGCTGAAGGGTGGGGAGAGACGCTGATAGAACAGCGTTCAAAGGGACCAGAGCATCCAGGTGAATCCGAGCAGGTAGGGTCTTCCCTTGAGCATGCATGAACCCCAGTTCCTCCTGAGTCCGGAGCCTCTGACCCACTAACCTGGCCCAGATTGCGGTTTGCACAGTCCTTAGCTACATAATGCAAAGTCCTGCCCATCATGTGCTGGTCTCAGACATGACCAGGCATAAGGGCTGCCCCTAATCTGAGCTCATGTGAGCAGGTCAAGGCTGACTCCTGCTGGCTTTCTGCGTGAGCTTTGTGAGGGGGGACAGCATCCCTATAACCAGGTCTACAAGTGTTACAGCAGGGGGGCAGCTGAGGCCCCTCAGGGAGTGGGCGATTGATAAGTCTTAGGTCATTTGAGAATCAAGGGCCTTTGGGGAAGGAGGGTGGCTCCTCATCACATGTCTTTGTCACTCTGCAGGCCCCTGTGGAGCAGGGGGCACTGTCCTCAGAAGGACGCTGGCTGTCCTGACTTCTCCATGGCTGTAGGCCTCTGCTAACAGGTGTACTTCCACGGAATACAGAAGTATAAGACACATCAGGGCAGTGTGAGGGGCAGTGTCTGCCCTTATTAACTCCTGTCAATAATGAATACCTGCTATGTTCTGCCCAGGGCTCTGCCTGGGGCACCCTGAGTGAACTGGGATGGATTGAGCAGGAAGGTGACAGTACTAAAGGGACCCTAGCCTTGAGGTTTCAGACTTTTGGTCTGAGCATCTCATATTACTGTCCCATAGATCCTGTCACCAGAGCCAGTCAAGGCAGCAGAACAGACATTTCTTATTTGTAGGGTCCTGGTGTCCAGGGCTCTAGGGACGGACTATCAGGTGTTTGGAAGTCAGTTGCTGACCTGGGATGTGATGAGACCCCCAGGCTACTGCCTGGACCCCATCCCTCCTTGGAAAGGCAGCTCACAGATGGGAGAGCTGCTCCCAGAGGACTACTCTGTCTTGTCACTGAGCTCTGTAGCCTCGAGCAGCTGGGTGTGGTGGACTGGGCCATCCCTCAGCCCCTCAGAGGCTACCTGGAACTTGTCCAGAGCTGGAATTCTCACCTGGTTGTCAGGAGTGTAGTCAGGGTGAGGCCTGGAAGGGGAAATCTTTCCTGGGCCAGTGGTGTAACTCACCCAGGTGACCTTGAGTATAGTTCCATGTCCTTGGGAGCCTCAGGTCTTCCCTCCTATGCCAGAAGGGGCTGAGGCTAAACCCCCACATCTCTCAGAGGTAATTTTGTCAGCAGCCCCAAGGGAGGGAGAAATTGAAGGTGACTAACCCTATCCCAAGGTATCATGGATAAGAGGCTACGGCTGCCCAGGGTCCTTCCGTCTTCCCTCAGTATCTCTACAGAATCCAGAGACACAGACCCCAGGACTCTGACCTTCTGTCCCCTTGTCATATAGCCAGGTCTTGTCCTCTGAGCCCAGTGCCCCCAACTGGGGCACTAGCTACAGGGCTGCACAGTAGCGTGTGAGGGCCACCCTGGGTCGGAACAAAAGCCTGGGGCGCAGGCGGGCCTGCATGTTCGGACCTGGCAGGCCTTTCCCTGGTGCTCTGTTTATGACAACGGCATCGAGGAGCTTAGAGTGGAGACACTGACTCAGCCAAGCTGGGCGGGGCCGGGTGGGGTGGGAGCCAGAGGGGACAGAGGGACACAGAGAGATAGAGAGGGACAGATAGGCACATAAACACACACACACACACACACACACACACAGTCATATGCAACTATACAACTACATCTGTACATGCTCACAGATATATTATGCATATACAAACACACTCTCAGACTCACACACAAGTATACACCTACTTACACATGTATGCATGTTCATGAGCTTAATATATATATATCTGTGTGCATATATACAAATGTGCATGCACACCCACTCACACACATGCACACACACATATACACACGTGCACACACATATACACACTCCCACACATACACACACATGCACACACACTCATACTCACATACACATAGACACACATACACACTGATACACACATATACATGTACACACATATACACACACACACACATTCACACACACACTCGCACACACACACTCACACATACACACGCATATTCCTCACTCACACATGGGATACACAGCACCTATGCAGGCCCAGGGTCATACCCACTCTGAGAGGGATGCTTTCTGCAGCACATAAGTATGTCACCTGATTCCTCCATGATACTCAAGCCCTGGCACATGTGATACCTCCTCTGCATTATTTTACTACCAGAGGCTTCAAGGGATGGTTGGTACCACCTCATTTTACTGGGGCAGAAGTAAGCAAAGGTTCGAGGCAGCCTGCCTAACCAGCACTGGGCAGAGCCTGGAGATCCCCATGGGGTCAGTGGTATCTGTGTTGGCCCACCTCACTGTCCTTGTCTCCACCCCGCCCCCTGCTGCACACAGATGGCCCTACCTAGCCCGAGGCTCTGTGTACTAGGGTGCAGGCATGAGATCCACATAGGCAGGATTTGCACATAGACCCTGGGGTCTGAGTCCACGCTGGGGCCAAGTGGCCAGGCTGGGATATGGGCAGCCATCAGGGACATACTGGACACTGCTCTGACTCCCTAGCCTTTCTCGTTCCAACTTCTGTGCCTAGTAGCCACTCAGAACCCTGTTCAGACTGAGGCCCCCTAGATGTAGGCACTACATCCATTGACCGGGGACATCAGGAGCTACCACAGGTCCTTATCTCTGTAAGTCTCAATTTCTCAGTTATAGATTGATCCTCTTGGAGACAGCATTCTCCCTGCTCACTTCTAGACTTATGAGGATACTGGAGACCTGGCAGACTGGGGTAGGGGGAGGGATCTTGGCTAAATGTCCCAGGGCAGCCTAGGAATCTTTCTAGAAGGTTCAGAAGAATACTGCTACCCCTTTTGAAAAAGATTCTAAAGGGGACCCATTGCACCTAGGAACACTGAGGCCTAAGAGTGAAAGGCCTGGCCAGGGTCACATAGTGCAGAGACAGTGGTCTCTGGGGTTGGCTTTGGTGGTGCTGGTGGTAGGCACAGCAGATCTGTCTTGGGACTAAGCCTGTGTACCAGATCCTACTCTTCCCTTCCTGTCTTCAAACCCCCTATGTACCCACAGCTAAGGTTTCCTTTGATTCCCAAGGCTCATCTCCTCCTTGGTGATGTCCTCCACCAGTGGCTCCTCCACCACAGGCGGCCTTCTGGAATTTTCTCTCCCCTTCACCCCCTGCCGAGCACATTGGCTCCCCCACAGGCACCCTTGCGCCTGCCTCTCCTTGCTGCCTCCAAGCCCTTAGAGTTGCCCAGAGGGTTCCATTCAGCTTAGATCAGAGCCACACCTCCAAGGATGCCCTGTCTTCTCAGAAGAAAGCCTCAAATCTTCCTGATTCTCTTCCAAGAGCAATAGAGTGGAGCCCCTGAGAACCGGCGCTGCTTTCCTGGGATAAACTTTGGGTGCTCAGTTCATTTCTCCTCAGGACTTTGGCACTGATGGTCTACCTGCCTGTAGCACGGTTCCTCAGGCCTTACTTGTCTTTCTTTCCTACTATTTAGGACTTACAACCAGCTTCATTCCCTGCCTCTCTTGCCCCAGTCCCTCCACTGCCCTCCGGCTGACCCCTGCACAGTCCAACTGCTGCCCCCTGTCTCACAGCTAGAGCCCCACCGAACCTGTTTGCCCTGGGTGGACATTCCCCACTCCCATGCTTAACCTTCTAAAAATGGGGGACCTATAGATGTCTCCTTAGGACTCTGGATGGCCTGGTCAGGAGCAGGGCTGTACTTGGTGGTGTGGGACACACAGTCTGTGACATAGTCTGTGATGGAGAGATGCTAGGCTGACGTAGGTGTATGAAGTCCTTGGTCTGAGGCAGAAGGTGGAGTGTAGAGGGTTTCCAGTCCGGCACTTAGGCCTCAGGGTCAGTGAAACTCAGGTGTCCCTTAGTCAGACACCAGCTCAGTGGATCATGTGATGTGTGCCCTCAGGCTAGTCACTGGCTTGGCTTCTTCTCAGCTTCGAGTCTTTATGGAGAGCTGAGGACCCAACTGGGGCTGACTGCCCCATGAGGACTCACACTGAGAAGGACAGGTGTGTGGAACCCTTCAGACCATCAAATGTGGTGCTTCTGTAACAGGCCGAAGCCACCCATACAGCTCCGTGGGTCGTGCACACACAGACCTGGAGTCTCTGCAGTGCGACCACCATCACTACTGACCATTTTCTCAGCCCTAGACTTCTGTGCCTTGAGTTACTATGCCCCACCTTCCTGCCCCCAGCACTGCGAGTTCATTTCCTCTCTCTGTCGACTGACTATCTGTAGATACTCCTGTAAATGGGAGCCTGCCGCGTGGACCCTTCATGTCTGGCTTCACTTACCAAGGCCCAGGACTTTATGTTAGCGTCGCTTCTCTCTGAAGACTAAGTAGCAGTCTGTTGTACGGTGTATACCGCATTTCCTTTCCTTTTTCCTTTTTTCTTTCTTTCTTTCTTTTTTTTAATGTGTGAAGTCAGGTATAGTGGAACACATTTCTAATCTCCTAAGAGGAGGCAGAGGCAGATGGATCTTTGTGAGTTTCAGGCCAGCCTGGTCTATAGAGTGAGTTCCAGGACAGCCTGGTCTATAGAGTGAGTTCCAGGACAGTCAGGGCTACATAGTGAGCTCCTGTCTCAAAAAAAAATGTGTGTGTGTGTGTGTGTGTGTGTGTGTGTGTGTGTGTGTGTGTGTGTGTACATGAGGACAGATGCCCGGGGAGACCAGAGGTGTTGATCCCTTGGTGCTAGAATTTCAGGCAGTTGTAGTGGCCAACACAGATCCTTTATTCTTCAAGCCATCTCTCCACCCCAGAGTACCACCTTTACTGCACCCATCCTCGACCCGTCCTTGGGCTGTTCCTGAACATTTGTGTGTGGGATTCTGGGGCCGTGGCCTCATTTCCTCCTCATGCCTAGCTGCGCTTTGATTCCCACCTTCCTGATGGGTCTGAGCTGCTTCTTGCTGTGATTTAGGTTTGCTAATGACACTGGGCACTCAGTATCTTCTCATGTGTCTGTTGGCCATTTTCATACTTCGAGAAATGTCTCTTCAGAGTTTTTGTCCACATACTCCCTCTCCGGCACCTTTTTATTTTATTTTATTTTCCAGTCCTGGGAATGAAACCTGAGGCCTCCTGGATGCGAGACAAGGGCTCTGCCACTGGGCCATGCCCACTATACCCACTGCCCCTTTTTTGTCCATTTTTAATTGGTTGGTTGCTTTTTTAAAAATTAGTGACTTGAAGACACTGTTGTTTTTAAAGAGGAGCAGCAAGGTCATACAGGGGTCACACAGAGGTCACACAAGCACACACCCCCCCCTTCACGCACACTCTCTGTGCTGAGTTCAGACAGAATATCATGCATACCCACATACATGTGTGTGGACACATGTTGCACACACACCACATGGGATTGCTTAAGCATGGGCATACCACAGAGACCCTGTGTGTGTAACCTATGTGGGTATGAAGCTTAGGGAAACCTGTCTGGGGGTCTGTGTGTGGCCACAGAGATACAGGAAGGCCTCTTGGCCGGGCCAGCATTTCCCAAGTAGCCAGTTTTAGGGTCTGGACTTCTAGAAGGACTCTAGGCCCTGGGTGACCTCAGACCTTTGACGTCTGACTTCAGTAACTTTGGTCTGTGAGTCCTGCCTCCACCATGTCCTGAATATTGGGCAGTTTGCTGTCCTTCTCTGGGCCTCAGTCCATCTCCTTGCTTAAGGTGCTCAAGGCCCTTCCCAGAATCCTTCTGAGAGACAGCCAAGGGCTTTTGGAACATGGCCTCCCCAGTGTAGCCCATGGGGTCATTATGAGCTCTCTTCTGGCTTTTATAGCATTCTAAAAATAGTGTGTAGCCCACGGTGATGCCAGGAAGTGGCAGGTAGCCTGAGTGATAGATAGGTCTGGTGTAGGCTTAGCCTCAGCTCTGCCCTGAGGCAGGGGTCCCTGTCTTCCCTCTGCTTTGTCGAGCAGGCCCATTAGCTCTGCCCAGTGGGGTTCCCTAGGGGTCAGTGTGAGGGGACACCAGGCAGTAGGTATGTGGCAGTCAGGGGTTGTATGTATTGTCTATGAGCCCAGCTTGTGTCAGCTCATGGGTGGGGAGCCTATGGGCTCAGTGAGGGCAAGTTTGAATAACCTGAGGGGACACGGAACTGGACAGTCCTCCTGTGGCTGGGCCAGTCTCTGCTCTGCAGCTGTGGTGGTCTCAGAGGTTGCTCCCCTGATAGGCCTACTTAGGGCGAAGACAGAGGCCTGCTGGGCAATGCTGAAAGTACCAGTCCTGGAGGAGGGTGTTCTCAGCCAGCTTCACTGGACCCTGAGAAGTACCTGGCTATCCTGTACTTCCTCTACTAGCCTTAGACTTCCTCTCCCTCTTATTGATAGGGGTGGTGGTGCTGCTTCGAGGGGCAGGACGGCGTTCTGTTTCCACAAGGCAAATGGGAGACATGGGCTTCTAGAGGGGTTGTGGTTTGCCCACCCCACCCCAGCCTGGAGCAACTTCAAGCCTAGTGTTTCTCTGCCTTCACTGCTCCAAGCCTCTCTGCAGGCCCAATCGGGTTTTCCCTTTATTGGTCAGAGCCCCTTGGCTAATGGTGCTTGCTTTGATGTCTCTAAATGCCATAGGTGGTGGTGGGGTGGGGGCTCTATATCATCCTGGTCCCCCCCGAGGACCATCAAGATTCAGAAGTTTATTTAGGACTATCAAGACTCAGAAACCCATCCAAGGACTCTGGAAAGCCAGAGATAAGGGGTGGCCACCGTAAGTCCTCCTCACCCATCTCTGGTGTTTTCCAGGATGACTGGAGGTTTCAGTGCTTAATGTTACAGACCTAGGTAGGAATAGTCTCCAATCCCAAAGGACCCCTAGGTCTCTATGAGTCAGGTATCCTCTCAGGACAGCTAGTGGTCACACAAACTGTGCATGCTGGCCTCATTCACTTGATCCCTCTCCTTGCCATCAAATCACCTAGGACAAACCACCTGAGCCCAGGCAGCAGCCACAGTCTGAAGCAAATTATTTACCACCAGAAGGCTCAGTCTTCCTATCTGGGAAATGTGTCCAATTAAAATGACCCATTCTTAGGAATGTTGGAAAGATAACGATAAAATAAGATAACCAGATCCACCCATGCCCAAGGACATGGGAGAGGGTCTTGGATGTAAGACCAGTGAGAAAAATGACCGGAATGTTGCTCAGAAGAAGCTCTACCTGCCTCCAGGATACACTCTGGGACAGGGCTCTAGTTGCGTCCCAGATGCTTCCAGAGCCTTTGACACGGGGACGTTGACAGTCACCAAAGGCAGAGTTGCCACTGCTGCGGCCAGGCAGGAGACAGGAGGCAGAAGGCAGGAGCTGTGGGTCCTCTCTTCACATACAGTTCCTTCCCTCAGATGAGCCACTATTCACCCTGGTCATGTTAAGCTACAGCTCATGGTGGGAGAGGATAGGCTGTCAGACTTTAGGGACCAGGGCAGGACCCTGGAATCCATCTCAGAGACCTTGGGAGCCATCAATGGTTGTTAAACTAGGTCCTTGAGCTCAGGCTGTCTGTATCTGAGAAGGATACGCTCTCTGAGTCAGTTCTCCCTTGTTCTCTCCTGGAGGGAGCAGGCTAGAGCCTTGGGCAGCCCCAGCGGAAACTCCAGGAGGGATGGGGAAGCCTAGACTCCCTCCTCCCTCCACACTCAACACCTGGACATACTATAGCCTGGGGCGACTTACCAGGCCTAGCGAGCCAGCATCCAGGGCTTGTGCAAGACTCGAACACTTGCAGCATGCCAGTTGCAGGGACCCTCAGCCCATGACCCGCACTCAGCCCTTTTGTATGACCTCCTGTGGGTGTTCTCCACAAATTACCGCTTGCCTCTGGGTCCCCTTTTCCTGTCTCTATGGCAACAGACGGAGGGCTTGGCTCATTAAAACCAAATTAAAAAATAAAACAAAATGGTCCTAGCAGGAGCGACAATGTGATGAGTAATTGCTGAGTCAGAGCAAGTATGGGCAGAAGCAGGTGAGGGCTGAGGCCTAAGAGGGACACACGTGCATGTGCGGGATGCCTTGGGTTGTCCCGAAACACATCTGCCAGCCAGGACACTTGTCTGCGTGCCTGGGGCTTCCTGGTCAGACTGGAAGAGGTTGAACAGTGTCCAGTGGCTGCCTTGGCCTGAGTGGTGGTGATGGTGGTGGTGGAGGTGGTGGTGGATGACACCCACAGCTGTCTGTCCCTATTACAGAATTGCACGATCATTTGAATTTTCTAGACCCCTGCACTGGTACTTGCAACCTGTGCTCACTAGGAAATCAAGTTGGCCTCCATAGACCCCCTCATCCAGGGATTAGCCTCTGTGTAGCCACCCGCCTCCACCCACCTTGCCCCCCATATGCACCTAAAGATCCTCACCTTAACCAAAGGCACTTCCCCTGGGAGTCTCTCCATTCCTGTTTCCTCTCCCACAACTGCAGGCTGTATATGAGCCAAACTGGGGTAAGGGGGTGGGGGTGGGGGAGAATGGGTCCCAGAGACCGACGTTCGGGGCCCTCAGCCCCTTCCCAGCCTTTCTAGGCTTTGTACCATGACCAGGTTCAAATCCCACCTCAGCCATTAATGCCCAGCTTTATACCCTCCCCATGCCTCAGTCTCCTCTGGAAAATGGGAGGAAAGCCTGCCTCATCTCATCGTCATGAGCATTCTGTCAGAACAGGGGATGGTCAGAAAGGAGCCGGGTGCACGGTGGAAGCGCAGGAGTGCTAGCGGAGAGGGGGACACTGAGCTGCTTTCAAAAGGCTCAGAATCCTGTCTCCTGTGTGGTGACAGTGAATTCTGCTGTGTCTGGCTCTGGCGGTCTGCCAGTCACTGCGCTCCTTAGAAAGTTGTGCGCACCCCCACAACACAGCACGTGTGCCACACCTCACGGCCCCGCCCATCTCACATACAGAACTGCCCAGTTCCCTAATAGCCCACGCCTCCACACACTACCTCAACGCGCACCAGGAGTCGGTCTATGCCCCTATAAGATTTCCTGCATTCAAGATGTCCCTTCTACCAGGGAGCCTTTCCTGACTCCACCCCACAGGAACAATTAGGATGTCCTCTGGGGTCCTGAGTCCTATGCTTTGCATAGAACTTATGGGACTCCCCCTTGGAATGACCACTTCTGTCACCCCTTGACAGCTGGTCAGCCGACTTTGCCAGGTCTGAGCAGAGGGGTAAGGGAGCTTGCTATTTTCCTTAAGGGTCTTGGGGACCTTATTTGAACCCAGGGACCTGGATTCCTGCACCTGTCCAGTCTCTGCTCTGTCCAGGGCTCCTGGCCAGCCTCTGCCAGTACAGGGACAAGGTAGCTCTGGGTCCTCTGAGAACAATGCTGGCCACACAGGACTGTGCAGGGTCCACTGGGATTAGGGACTATATCCGTTCTCTCCTCTCTCCTGTGCTAGATAAATGGAGCCCAGAGCCCACAGACCCTGGGAATGTATTCTGGCAAGAGAAGTTCTGGTGGGGCTGGGGGTTGGCCTAGCAGGGCAAAGTGGAGGCTGCTATAGGATATTCTCACCCGAGGGAAGAAGGCCCCCCAATGATCTCCCCCTGGGAAGAAAGACACCTTCTGGTACGTCCCAGCTGCTTGGTGGGTAGAGCCGGGCACAGAGGTGGTTCTTGATGTGACTTAGAGACTTGACTCTGACCCATTCTTCTGTAGTGGTGGGTCACAGCAGACACAGGCTCAGAGAGTAGGGCCTGCAGCCAGGTACCCAGGACGGGCTGGGACAGGCAGGTGCTGGCATGAGGCCTTGCTAAGGCTGGGCCTTCTTTTCTCTCACCTTAGCCATATCTGACCACAGGCCCTGCTGTCCACAGATGAGATGGTAGGGAGACACCCCTCACTAGGGCTTCCCCTAGGTGCCTGGGATGACCTTCATGAGCCTGCTGGGCAACCACACACTGCCATGACCTGGACTCCTGAAGGAAACGGGGAGAACAGGGAGAAACGAGTCTGAGATGGAAGGCCTGCAGGACCCAGCCTGGGGCTGTAGAAGATAAGGAAGAAAACAGAGCGGGTCTCATCCACTTTAGAGGCTTTTTGGACCTACAAGGATCCAGGGAGCCCCCTGTAGGGCTAAGATGGTAGACAGGGTCCTCATGGGAGCAGTGAGGGCTTTATCTCGAGAAGCCTGGCCAGAAGAGGAGCCATTATGGTCCCCCTCAAGAGGGGAAGGGAATCCTACCCCAAAGACCAGTACATCTCCAGGGGGTGTGAGCCACGCCCAGAAGGCTTGAGTCACCATCCCTGACAGAGGATGGGGAGAAGGCTGAGGAAGCCAGGCAGGTGTCAGCAGGGGTGGGGTGGGGTGGGTTTGGGGTGGGGTGGGGTGGGGGAGTGGCTTCCCTTTCTAGCTTCCCTTTCAAGCTTTCATTGGCTTGGGTCTGCAGCGGAGGAGAGCCAGAGAGGACGCTGGGCGGAGGAATGTCCAGTCTAGGCTACACTTAGAAAGACCCAGGGGGTGGCTAGTGATGGGTGACTGTTGCCCAGAGGTTGGATGGAAGGAGAGACCTGGCAGCCCAAGGCCTGAAATGGACTGAAAATGAGCAGACAGAGGGAGAGAGGGGGTGAGGGGGGTTCTGAGCTATGAGGGGTTCCAACTAAGAACAGAGACTCGATACTTCCTCATGGCCCAGGATACCACCACCATCTGTCCAGAAGACAAATGTCCTCTCCCTGGAGAACAGGGAGACAGTAGAGGACAGTGGTATGAGCCGGCAGGTCACTGCAGACACAACCAAATGCCCTTACTATAGCCGTCAGGGTGGGGTTCATCAGCCCCACTTCAGTGAGCTGCAAGCTCAGAGAGGGCAGGTGCTGAGCCTAGGGCCACACAGCAGGTGAACTACATTCCCCAGTGACCACCTGGCTCAGATCTTGAAGACCTCAGCACCCATCCCTGTCGTCTCTCTCCATAGGGAGTCGAGAGGCTGCCTTCACGTACGCCATCACGGCGGCGGGAGTGGCACATGCTGTCACCGCTGCCTGCAGCCAGGGCAATCTGAGCAACTGTGGCTGTGACCGGGAGAAGCAAGGCTACTACAACCAGGCGGAAGGCTGGAAATGGGGGGGCTGCTCAGCTGATGTCCGCTACGGCATTGACTTTTCCCGGCGCTTCGTGGATGCTCGGGAGATCAAAAAGAACGCCAGGCGCCTCATGAACCTTCACAACAACGAGGCAGGCAGAAAGGTAACACGTGCGCATGCTGGGCATGGAGGGTCTGGTGGGGATGGGGGGGCATGCTGGGCATGGGGGGCATGGTGGGGATGGGGGCATGGGCGGTCTGGTGGGGATGGGGGCATGGGGGGCATGGTGGGCATGGGGACACGGTATCTGCCTACAGAAGTATTTGGACTAGATTTTCTTTGTGTCACCACTGTATCTTTCTGCAGCCCCATGTAGTCCTTCCTGCCCTTTGTACAAGACAGACACCTCAGTTTTGGACATGTGGGACCAGTTTCTATGTAGTGTATGACTTGGGCCTGGCTGCAGGAGGATCAGGGTCCCGTGGCCAAAATAGCCCGCATCCCTGGTTCTGAAGGCTAATCAACAACAACAACAACAAAACGAAACAAAAGAAACAAAAATTCAGACAGAAAAAGAGAAAGATTATTGTCTCAAGATGGGCAGGTGCAGTCAGCTGGGTACGCTCGTGGAATAGCCAGGTCTGCGTATCGGTGGGATTGCGTGAGGGCTATAATGGAGGAAAATCAGGCCAGGACGCACTAGGGAAGAAGTCAGGGTGAGCCTGGTCACCACAGGGAGATAAAGGCCCCAGATACTGAGCTAGGAGGAGTGGCTGCTGCTGCGGCGGCAGCGGCAAGATGGCCGAGATAGGGCAGCCAGCCGAGCAGAACGTGGGCTGGATCAGGCTCCTTCGTTCTAGGGGCTGCACCCGCGCCTGCAGGGCCTAGGGGACTCTTGAATGAACTGCCTTCACAGGCAAAGAAGTGTGGATGAGTCTCTCCACCTCAGGGTATATGGCTGAGACCAGAACCTCATTCATTTATTCTGTTAATGCTCTTTGTTGGGAGGGGGGGCAGGCAGTAGAGAGGAATCCAACTGGCTAGGAGCTCTGGGATGGCCTAAGGTTACAAAGAGCCTAAGATCCCAGGGGGGAGCACAGGGGGCTTCCCGGAGGAAGCATGTAGGAGTAGGGTTCTTGAAGGACAAGCAAGCTGATCCAAGGGAATGGCTGCAAGCGATTCCAGCCAATGGGAGCAGGAGGAGTGGATGAGTCAAGCCCAAGGAAGCTTGAGCTGGCCCAGAACAGGAGGAGGGTTGATGGGGGGGGGGTGAGGGGCGTTAGATCATGATGACAAAGAGATAAAGAAAGAATGGTCGCATGGCCTCCAGTGGGTTCCCAGAGAACCGCACATCTCCAGGCAAAGACCGATTCATAGCACATGATTCAAGCCCGCATGCCAGGGAGGCTGAAGAGGGGACCACCAACATGGAGAACAGGCAAGGTTGGACCCTCCTGGGAACCCCTTGAGAGTCTCTTCAGTGGTTTGTTTCTTAGCAGATTTATTTTTCTCTTGGAAGGAAGAGCTTGCGGATAAGGACAGCGAGCCCCAGGGTGAACTGCTGTGGAGTTAGTTCTCCAAGTAGCCCCTCCCACCTGAGTCTGGTCACCGGTCACTGGGACAAGGATTCCAGGCAAAGGGCCATCTGAGGACCAGCTAGGGTTATCTCCAGTTTGGGAATGGCCCCTGGGGTTATGGAAAGATAGAGGTTGGTAATGGAACTAGGGACCAAAATAAAGGAGATAAGAGGTGAGTTCTGGCAGGTGTTAGCAGAGTGGATAGGGAATTACAAACATCCCAGGCGCCATCCTAGGGGTTTATAGGAAAGCAGTGCTGCGAATGAAGCTGAGGAACAGGATAGGCGGAGGCTGACTAGGAGTCATAGGAAAAGGCTGTAAAGTGTCAGTGGTACCCAGGCATGGCAGTGCATTCACTGAGGCTGGCATAGATTGTGAGTTTTAGGCTAGCCCGAGCTACCCAACGAAACCTTATCTCAGAAAGAGAAAGAGCCAGACACGGTGGTGTGTGTCTTTAATCTCAGCACTCAATAAGCAGAGTCAGGCAGATCTCTGGGATTTTGAGGCCAGCCTGATCTACATAGTAAGTTCCAGGCCAGCCAGGGCTATTCAGTAAGACCCTGTCTCCCTGGAAAACAAACATCAACTAGAGATCACAGTCCTTACGCCAGTTCTGTTCCCAGTTGTGTGGGAGTTGACCCTAACCCTCTGCTCAGTCTTAGCCTTCCCCCATCTGCACAACCCGTCTCCACAATAGATGCTGGACGCTATGCCAGCCTCCTCCGCTGCCCCTCCAGTAGCCCCACCTCTTAAAGCTGTGAGCACACTTTGGTCTGAAGCTCTGAAAGCCAGCTGGTAGCCGCGTGTGGGCCTTTTTTCCTCTAAGCAGCTCGGTGCTGGAACTAACTTTGGGGGTGGACTGAGAGCCTGAGATTGCTACACTGCTCCAGCACTGGGTCTGAACCCACCCTAGGGCATCAGACAGATGTCCCAGAGCACCTCAGACTCACGGCATTAACAGGACAGACACACATTGTCCAACTATTCTAGCCCTGAAACCTGGCATCAAGGTGTGGTAAGACCATGCTCTCTCCAAAGGATCTGGAGCATAGAGTATGGAGGAGCTGGGTCCTGCTTTCTGTGATCAGTTTCTAGAGGCCCCAGCGTTTGCTGGTTTGTGTGTGTATTGTTCTAGCCCCTGCTCCTGACTGCGTGGCCTCTACTGGGCCGTTGTTTCTTCTGTCTCTTATGAGGGTACTCAGGGGCTTGTGGGCCACCCTATTCCAGATGGACACAACTCTGTTTTACCTCCATCTCATCCCAGTGAGGTCACTTTTGAGATTTCCTGTGACACGAGGCACGGGCAGCAACCTCCAACCATCTCACTCCTCATTCGCCTCAGGCTGCATGAACTAAAGACTGGCATCCTGGATGGGCTGGGGTGAGATGGGCTGAGCTCAGAGCCCAGCTCACCATGGCCACCAACCTGGCCTTGTTTCACCTCCCCAGAGACCTCATGGGCTGTGCTGGTCATTAAAGAGAGGTGTCCCCTTGTGTCTGGGGATACTCAGATGTGAAGGAGCTTGGTCAATAGTTTTGGGGTCCCCATGACAGCGTGGAGCAAGGACAATGGGGGGATGGAATGGCTGCCTGAGAGCGTGGAATCTGGTTTCTTTCCTCTATCCAGACAGGGTGGCAGCCAGGACTATTTCTGTGGGAGGGTCAGGTGCGGCGCTCAGGCCAGCATCGGGGTCCTCCCCTTGATACCCATCAGGCATGGCCCCCTATCAGCTGACCACAGAGCATTTCCTGGCCAAGGGTTCCTGACAGTGGTGCTGGGCGGGCTTATTCCAGTTGCACAGATCTGGGAAGGAAACCCATGATGAGCCCAGAGTGTGACTGCTGCTCTGAGGCCAGCGAGACCCACATCCATTCCCAGGCCCAGACCTCAGATGCTCTCAGGCTAAATGTGAGGCCTGCCTTGCTGGGGTAGAGGAATCCCAGACTCCTCTAGGCAGTCCAACCTTCTACTGAAAGACTGGTTGGTCCCCAGCCTGGTGACTCCCCTGGCCTAAAAGAGTCCTGCTCCAAAACCTTGGCTCCTCCACATCAGCCCTTCCTGGGCACAGCTGACACCACACTCCTGTGTGTACTGGAGGGAACCAGGCTTGCAGAGCCGGCAGCCTCAACCCAGCCCAGCCCCTCAGGCAGGAGGCCCCTTCTACAACCTCCAGGTGTCTCCTGGGTGCCTGGGCTGGTCTCAGTGCTCCAAGCTCCTGGCTGTCCCTGGCGCCACGACTGCTGTCACTCTCATGGTGAGGGCTCTGGAGAAGGAAACGGCACATTCTTGAATCCTGTGATCACTTCCCGGCGAGGCTCCAGCTCAGGGGACCCAGCCAAGCGAGGATTCGGCCCCTCACTCTGCAAACACCTGCCCAATCAACTTCATCTGTCCTTGTCACAGGCAGGGCTGCACAGGATCTGATGTCCTTGGGCAGGCAGGGGTAGAAGATCCCTGATTGGGCTCAGGAGCTGTGACCTGAGTGAGGGGTGTCAGCGGGCCTCGGTGACACTGGGATCTGACTACTGAATTGTATGGCCCCAACCTGGTCCCCCACTGGTCTCAGCCGTTGGAGGAGAGTTGTCAGCTAGGCCCTGAGTGACCGGCTGCTCCTGCCTGGGACCTGGAAAGGCCAGTCTAGCTAGCTGCTAAGCAGGTGTACACAGAGAAACCCTGTCTAAAAAAAAGAAAGAAACAAAGAAAGGAGGAAACAGATTTACTTGTAACTCCCAGGGCCTGTGGAAACTCACAACTCTTCAGGGGTGATAGTACCCTGGGCGGGGGGGCTTCCTGGAGAAGGTGATGGTTATGGTGGGTGTGTTCACGACGGGGTAGGAACTCACCGAGCATTCCGAGAGGGCGTACCAAAAGACACCACAGTGCCACCGAGCATTCAGGGGAAGACGGGGCCGTGCGCCCCTCATTGATGGGTAGACCCGGGGCGACTTAGCAAGCTGGAAGGAGACTAGAAGGGAACATAGCCAAGCAAAGCAGAATCAGAGGCAGGAGAGTCACCAGGATGGATGAGGGATCAGGGATGTAGGGAACAGGTCCCAAGTATGCCTGAGACTACTCTGGCCCTACTCTCAGGCCTTTCTGACCCACCTACTCTGCCCACTACTCCTACTTTCTTCCCCAGGAAACCTGGGCCAGTCCTACCTTAGCCCCTCCCCCTTCCTGCCCAGCTTCTCTAGTCCTTGCCGCAGGCCATCTTTCACTTAGCTGGAAAACAGTAATGGGGGTACCCGCCCCGGGTCTACCCATCAATGAGGGGCACACGGCCCCATCTTCCCCTGAATGCTCGGTGGCACTGTTGTATCTTTTGGTACGCCATCTAGGAATGCTCGGTGAGCTCCTACCCCGTCATGAACACACCCACCACAAGCATCACTTTCTCCAGGAAGCCCCCTTCCCCCCCTCCGGGTACTATCACCCCTGAAGATTTGTGAGCTTCCACAGACCCTGGGAGTTACAAGCAAATCTGTTTCCTCCCTGCTTTGTTTCTTTCTTTCTTTCTTTCTTTCTTTTTTTAATCAGGGTTTCTCTGTGTAGCCCTGGCTATTCTGGAACTTTCTCTGTAAATCAGGATGACCTCCAACTCAGAGTCCCCCCCGCCTCTGCCTCCCAGGCGCTGGGGTTAAAGGTGGGGGCCACCACTACCAGCTCTTTCTGTTTCTTACACTGCACCACGTGCCCCAGAGATCCTCTGTGAGGTCCAGGGAAGGTGCTGAGGCAGAGGCAGTCTCTGGGGGGGGTCCCTTTCACTCTTGTTTTCATTCATTCATTCATTCATTCATTCACTCATTCATTCACAAATTCACTTGTGGAAGCTTCTTGTCTAGAGCAGAGCTGGAGGCTGACAAGAGGTGCCCTTGACAGTGGGTTCCAGCCTGAGGGTGGAGCTAGAGGCCAAATGCCAGAAGTCCCAGGCTGTGGAGGTGAGGCCAGTGAAGCAGGGACAGCTGACAAATGGCCCCTCAGCAGCCCACAGGGCGGCAGCTGACAGTGAGTCCCCATCTTTCATCAGGCCGACTGGCAGGGCTCTTTCGATCTGGGTAAATGAGTACCTGGGGTCAGGGCTGGCTCTGGGAACTGGCCTTCCCGGGTGAGAGGGAGGCCCAAGGAAAACACAGGGTCGCACCCATCCCTGGCCCTCATGTCGCTGGGAGAAAGAACAACAACCGGCTAGGCTTGGCTGTCGGCTTCCCAGAGGATGGCACGACTGGGCCTCGCTGACCCATGCCCTCACCCTCCCAGTTCCTTCCATCACTGGCACGCCAGGCTGTCATTAAGCAGCTGGCTGTTAAGCTCTGACTGCCTGCCAGGCCCTGCACCAGTCATGAGGGCGGTCGCAGGGAGATAGAGACATGGAGGGCCAATGCTTATTAATCACCTGCTGCTGCCCGGCCTCTCCCAGCACAGCGTCTCTACCTGCTGCCCTGCAAGTGGCCCCGCTCCCATTTCCTCATGAGGGCTGGATTTAACCAAGTCTGATCAAATACACCACCCTCTACAGAGTGCCCACAGGGGAACCCATTCTTAGCTGCTCAAATGGATGAGCTCAGAGAGGAGGGGACCCTGGGGAATTCTGGATGGCACCCAGCCTCTTCCATTCCCTGCTGAGCCTCTATTCTGTCTCCTGTAGGTTCTAGAGGACCGCATGAAGCTGGAATGTAAGTGTCACGGGGTGTCAGGCTCCTGTACCACCAAAACCTGCTGGACCACGCTGCCGAAGTTCCGCGAGGTGGGCCACCTGCTCAAGGAGAAGTACAACGCAGCGGTGCAGGTAGAGGTGGTACGAGCCAGCCGCCTGCGCCAGCCCACCTTCCTCCGCATCAAGCAGCTGCGCAGCTACCAGAAGCCAATGGAGACGGACCTGGTGTACATCGAGAAGTCGCCCAACTACTGCGAGGAGGACGCGGCCACGGGCAGCGTGGGCACGCAGGGCCGCCTGTGCAACCGCACCTCGCCGGGGGCCGACGGCTGTGACACCATGTGCTGCGGCCGCGGCTACAACACGCACCAGTACACCAAGGTGTGGCAGTGCAACTGCAAATTCCACTGGTGTTGCTTCGTCAAGTGCAACACGTGCAGCGAGCGCACCGAGGTCTTCACCTGCAAGTGAGGCTCCCGCGCAGGCGCGCTCGACGCCTGCCTACCCTGCGGCCCTCGCCATTTTGCACATCCTTCTTTGCTTCCGGAGCTGCCAGCTGCGGGCACAGGAGGGTGGAGATAGGGGTGGGGAGCTCGAGCTACTCCCGGCTCCTTCCTACCCGCTCTGTCCCCACCCAGCATCCAAGCAATGGTGGTCTGGTACCCAATGGAGACAAATCCCTTTACTTCTCTTCGGGAAAGTGAACCTCAAAGTGACCACGAGACTCTGAGGGTCACCTCCCTGCCTGGTGACTGGATGCAGAAAGGTCACACCCACCAGTCACACTCAAAACTGTTTCCTGGGCTGTTTCCTGCTGGCCCTGGGCAGTGTGGATGGATGTTGACAAAATTATTTATGTTTTCTTAGCATCAGATGAGGACTCAGTACTAACGACTGGGTAGCCAGACCTAACCCTATTTGAGGATGCCCCACTACTATCTCCTTTCCCTCACTTCTCCTGGCCCCTCCCTGTAGGGTCCTCTGCTCCTTGCAGAACTCGAGGATGTCAGAGTTGGCACGGAGACTGGCTGGTGGGGGGACTTCTTATCAGCACCCGGGAGGGACTTGGTGGCCCTACAAGGCCTGAGATGGCCACTGAGGACAGCCCATCTTCCATTCCATTTGGAGACTGTCATGCGAATCAAACGTGGCTTGTGTCAGGCTCCAGCCATGCCTCTTCCTCTCCCTGGTCCCTCGCCCTCCCAGCCTGCTGTCAACCTCCACCTCCAGTTTACAAATTCCCTTCTCCTCTGGAGCCAACCTGACACCCAGGACTGCCCCGCAGGTTCAGGAGAGGTCAGGGACAGTTGCCCCACGTGACAGATGGACAGAGGGCAATCTGAAGATTTACTGGAGACCCCATGGCCCTGTGAAATAGACCGCCACAGCTCCATCCAGCCCAACTCTGGAAGTTGCCAGGCCGATGGGAGGCTGCACCCCCTTTTCAGTACCTTGGGGTTTGCCCTTCTCCTCGGATCCTGATGCCAGAGAACTAACATCCAGAATTTAGGGCTGTTTCTGCCAGGCCCCCTGCCTTGTGTCCACTGACATCTGCTTGAGGGTCCTTATATTATGAGGACATGGGACCCTCGAACAGGGGTCTGTGGGAGGCTTAATGTCCCATTTCCTCAGGACCTTCCAGACAGGGACATAAGAACTCAGGCCTGGGCGTATCTCACCCTCTCCTCCACAGCACATGACAGGGTGAGGAACTTCCAGGGCTGGTAATACCACTGCCCACAGCCTACCCCACACTAAGGTGTTTCATAGCAGAGGTCCATGGGAAACTGGGGTTTGGTGACCACCAAGACAGGTGGCCTGGACATTGGCCTGGGGAGAGTGACCCTTGTTTGCCCTTGCCTTGCATCCAGCTGTGTGTCCCTATCATGTCAGGATGTTCCAAGCCTCTGGGCCACTGGAGATGTCCCACCCTGATCCTGGCCCCATCTCCTCACCCCAAGTCCTGGGATACCCAGGTCTATAGCCAAGTGTCCCCTGTGAGGAGCCTGGTTAACTTATATTGTTATATAGCGTCCCCTGTCTGTCATGTCTCTTAAGTTATTGTGACCTACACTGGGTACCGGAGGGGATGGGGGATGGCTTCAGCTGCTGTTCCCCAAGCCAGGCTCCTCCTTCTGCTTGAAACAGACCCTCGGGGGCCCCTGATGCCACCGAGGCAATTCGCACTGTCCCTGGGCTGCCAGGCACTTGCGCCTGCAATTGGTCAGCCACAGACCTTGCCTTGGGGAAGAGAGGTGGTTAGTGGACCCAGGCAGGGCACTGGCTGTCCCAATGCTGTGTGCTGGGGTGGAGGTGGCCGGGCACCACATGTCCTTGAAGTGCCCTACTTCTGATGGGCTATGTTCCTGCCTCCTCTGGAGGGGAGCACTCAGCCTTAATAAAAGCTGGAATCAGAAAAGCAAGTGTGTGTGGCGTCTCCATGGGACAGCCCTGCAGTTCTTGCCCTGAGGGTGGGGACACACACTGCCCACTGAGGTTGAGCCCTTTAGGCTTTCCCACTTCCTTCACCTCCTCTGTTGGCTAAGAGGCCAGCTTCCCTCCATTCCACGCTTGAGGCTCTCAGTCAGGCTTAGCTGGGACTATCAGGCTTGTCTGCCTCTAGCAGCCCCGGGTATGCGCCTATACATAGACCTTGAAGCTTCTTTGAATAATACAGGATTCAGACCGCAGGGACCAAAGGTCTAATGGTCTGCTGCCTAGGAACTAACCACAGGTCTGGGTCCAATATGCCCTCAGCTGGAGGTGGGATAGAAGGTCCTGTCTCGGCTTCCATTTCTCTCTGACTTCAGACTCCTAGGCCTGAGGACCTGGGATCTCCCCAGCTGTTTGTGGTAAACTTCTAGGACTTCTCTTGTTTTCACAGGGCCTGAGTCTAGAGTCTCTAGGGGCTCACAACCCGAACTGTTTGCCTGGCCACAGCCTGTGGTGACCATGCACTGCCTACGGAGAATGGCATCCTACCCAGGGTCAGAAGGCATGTAGCGGGGCCGGTTTGGCCACTGCCCATTGTCCCTGAGGAAGCCTGGCATTGGGTACAACTTCTAGCCATGTGCCCCCTACTAGGCATCCACAGAACATGCCTTAGATCCAAGTCTCCTGGAGGGGCTTCCGGCTGTGCTTTTTACTGGGGGGGGGGTACACACCTCTAGGGACAGGCAAAACCCTGCATCTGATCCTTGTTCCTTCCTGATGCCCAGAAAGTCTTGAGATGATCCTCACTGAGGCATGGCCTCAGTCTCCCCATCAGAGAACAAGAGGTAGTCCAAGGCTGGGGCTTGGTGATCGGTAGGTTGAAGCATGCCTGGGACCCAGGCCAGGGCTGGGCAGGCTGGCAGGAGGCCCTGGGTCCCCATGAGGCACTCATCAACTCCTCAGTGGCTGTTGCAGCGGAGCTCAGGGTCCGGCTACTCCCACAGGGCCAGGAATGAGGAAGGAGCCCTGAGAATGCCCTGGCCCGGGTGCCCAGACTGTACTTATTTCTTGGCTGTGATTCAATCCCAACCCGGCCTCCCAGGGCCAGGACACGCATCTTTGGGGGCCCTGCCTGAGGCGTGGAGTCCACTGCCCGGCCTGGCCCCAGGTCCTACCTTAAGGCACTGTAAGAGCGTTGGTCTGGGCCAGCCCAGGTATCCCCGATGGCTTTTTGTTACCCTTCAAATGACACCCCTTCCCCTGAGCTCTAGCCACCCCTGTAGCTTGTTGGGTACTGCCTACCTCAGGCCTTTCCTCTCTGCACACCTAATACTTCCCTTCCTAGAATGGCCTGCCTTCTGTACCCCAAGAACACAGAGGCTTCCAAGCAACAGGAATCACATGGACTCTAGAAGGGATCTGGGGACAGTCACTGAGGAGACTGGAGCTGTAGGCAAAGCCAGCCTGCTGACCCCTATCCCCTCTGCTCCTCCATGCCTCCAGTCCTGCCCTGGCTGAGCTGAGCACTAACCTCCTAGGCCTCCAGTCGGGCATCCTATTCTTCACTCCAGGTGCTACCCATAGTTCCAAGCTAGGAGGGAGCCCAGGAGCACAGGTAGTGAAGGGCATCCTGCAGGGAGGAGACGGTACCTAACAGATCATTGGGTATCAGAAGACAAGTGCTTCACGGTACCAACCCCCAGTCTCTCCCTCTTCCTCCATCTGAGGACACCCTGACCATGTGCACGGTGGCCCTGCCAGCTCAGGGCTGACTGCATGCTTCCTTCTCCGCACCGCGTTCCATTGGGACATTCTTTCTCCTGCCATCTCCCATCTCGTATCCATATCCTCCTTCCCAGGTTACCTGAGCAAGCTCAATCCCTTGTCTTCACTCTTGCCCCATGGTTAGGTAAAGAGGTACCATGCCCTTCGCACACACAGGCTCATTCCTTATAAGCCAAGAAGTCTACTGAAGGTGGAGCACCCCTCCAAGGCTAAGCCTTTTTGAGGTAGTCTACTGCTACCCATGACCTTCATAAGACCCCATTCCCAAGCAAGCTCTCGTTTACAAATGGGTTAGCCAAGATCCAGGAATTATGGGGGAACATTTGGTGAGAGCCAGAGCCAGGGTTTAAAGCCCGGTCTTCTGGGGTCTTCTTTCTCCCCAGTCCGTATTCTCCCATCTGGGGAAATGCAAGCAGAAGGATTTCCTCTGAGATCACACAGTGGGAGAGAAATGGCTGAGGAGAAATGCCAAGAATATCATCTCTAAGAACAGAGTAAGAATGACCAGGCTAAGATGCAGTGGGCAAGATCTGGGTTAGATCTCCCAGTGAACTGGAGAGAGATCAAGATGGAGTAGTTGTGGGTCGCCTTCTCTGATGAAGGGAGGAAGAGGAGGTGTTCTGTTGAGTGGGTGGGTAGGGCTGTGGCCTAGAGCCTGGTGTGATGAGGAGGCAGAGGGTCAGGGGATGTGAGAGGTGAACAGAGATGTGTCTCTGACTGTCCTAACGGGAAATCAGTAGTACCTGAGCAGACTGGTTCCCAAGTCCCTATCATAGGACCAGGACTACAGTTGATGTAGTCAGTGGGGACCTTTGAACCTACACCTCTCTCCTTTTCCTTAGTCTACAACTGGGACTGGACCTGTTTGTTCATCAGGTCCTCAAACTTGAAGGACCCTGTGACTGAGGGCCACTGAACTGGATATCCCAGGACAGAAGTCAAGTTTGGTGCTACAGTAATGGCCAGCAAAGGGCTTAGAGGCAGGATGTCTGAAGAAGACACTGGTGAAGGGATAAGCTGTAGGCTGCCCTACCCCCACCTCTGGACACAACAGGGTGCATGTTGGGGAGGCTGCCTAGTGTCCTCACTGGAGCCCTGCAAGGCCTTTGAAGAAGGCTACATACAGGTAGGGGATTTTGAGAGATCTCTCACTCCACCTACAGGAGGCTCAGCAGGAGGGCAGCAGGGCTGGCTCTTCTCCAGGGGCCAGAAACAGACGTCCTTCCTAGACAGCTGGGCCCTCCTGGATGACCAGCCTGCTCACCTGAGGCCCGAGGGTGACTTAAGGACCCTGATCTCTTTTGATGAGCCCTGAAAAGAGCCGTGGCGGAACCCCTGGAAGCCCTTGGGGGTCTGGGGGGGGTTCAGTTCCCATCTCCCCTCAGAAGCTGTGCCAGCCTCACACCGCTACCACAGAGCAGGCTAGGAGCCCTGTCTGTGGCCCTTCCCTGACTTCTGAATCCTAGGCTCCAGCTTTTTCTGGGACATAGCATCCACGTTGTCTCGGGTCTTACAAGGTCTTTGGTGCCAGAACTGGATGGACCATGGTGAGGGCTCAGAGCTGAGTCTTAGATGGGCATTTTCCAAAACTCAGAGAGCCTCAGGTGGAAGGCAATCAGAGTGGTCGATGATAGTGGGGAGCCTCCCACAGCAGTAAGGAGAACAGGGGATGGAGCTGAGGAGACTCCACCATGGCTTCCCGAGGCTGAGGCCAGAAACATAAATGCAAAGACAGAAGAATGGGGGAAGGTAGAAGGAAGGCCTGAGGAGCTGAGGTGAGCTGAGAGTCAGTGGAGTGGGGGTAGGGTGGAGTTTGGAGAGCTACTCTGAACTGATGAAGTTCTAGAAAGTTCCATAAGTGTAGAAAGGAACCTAGCTTTTTGAGCCCCATAAACTAAGACTCAGCAGACAGGCTTGCTGCGTCCCCCAGTAGCTTGCAATTTGGTGACCCTCTGGACAAAGAGCTGACTTCTTACTGACCTATAACCCCAGGCTGCCAATGGGCTGCCATTATTAACAGAGAATGGTGCCTATAAGTCCAAGAGCCACCAGACTTCGAGGGTGAGGGCCCCGGGGTGGAGAGCTGGTCTGGGGTATTCTGAGGGGTTTAAACGGTGCCCTATAAGGATACACAGACCTTAAAGACACTCCAAAAGTGGTCTTCATGTCTCCTTGGGTCTCAGTTTCCCTGCCCAAGGGGGCCTTTGTTTGCTCTGAGTAGCTCATTAACCTAGGGAGGACTATCTAAACCTGGTGGAGCACTGGCCTATCTTCCCCATGACAAGGCCACGGTCAAAGGCATTGAACTCATTGTCAACCAAGCTGAAGGATGCATTGGTACCTGCCAGCCCACCGATGGCCTGAAGCAGAAGGGGTGACCCACTCCTTTGACCCCTCCTTGGTTCTCAGACAAGAGGGATTGATTACATCTCAATGACAAATACTGTGGAAGGAATGACAGTCACAGGGACAGCTGAGTCACTGAACATCATGGGAACAGGGCATACCTCTGCAGGGAGTGGTACTGCCCTATGTTAAAGTCCCATTCTATTGGGAAGGATAGTGACAGCAGGGGCCGTAGGTGTCTCTCATCTTGGGGACTTTGGGGTGGACCAGGAGATCTAGTCAGGGACTGGTGATGACCTCAGGCTACCATTCCCAGGTCTTTTGAGCCTGCAGGAGCACACTCCTTGTCACTAGAGGAATTCAAGCATAGTTTTGTCGCCTCAGAAGGGGAGACATGTTCTGAGGTCTTATGAGAATGTGTGCTCCGGTCCAAGGTGTCAGTAATCTCATTCCTGTGGCAGGAAAGGGCTTGATGCTTAATTTCCTAGGTTAGGGAGACTCTGGGGAGATCAGTCTGACCATGACCCCTGGCCCTGAACTGGAAATGTTGCTTGGCACCAGAAACTCCTTGCCTTCCCCTCATCTATGATCCCATGGGGAGTCAAGGTGCAGCTAGGACAATGTTCTAGAGACCCAGAATGCCCAGGTAGCATGAGGAGGGGCAGCCAGTGTAGGTCAGCGTTGCCCGGAGCCTAGAGGCTAATGGCTATGTAGAACTGGGAGGGGTGAAGACAGGGTACAAGCCCGTGGCTGAGAACATGCTTGGAGGAGATAAGGGGTAGGGGGCAGATGGTATACCAGGCAGAGGGACCAGGCAGACCTGTGGAAAGGGACTGGTAGATAGATATGCAGTTAGATGACAGGAAGTTCCAGCTCAAGGCTCGGCCTTTTCTCCTAGTGGCTGGACTTTAAGGGGAAGAAAATGAGCCGTGGGGCTTTTCAGCTCTTCAGAAGAGGTATAAGGGGAAGGTTAGACAGCAGCAAGGGAGTAGGGTCTACTGCAGTGGCTCAGGTGTGGTGCAGCCACAGGGGATAAAGAAGGATTCCATGCATATTTTGCAGGCAGAGCAATTTCCTAGAGCCATGTAGGCAGGTTCTGGAAGAGTCCCAGAGAGGACAAGGTCAGAGGAAGCTGATGGTAAACCTGGTCAAGGCTGACTCCCCAGCTGTCCCTCAGATGTGTGGACGTATCATGTTCCGGGGATGGAGAAGAGCAGGGGTGAGGGCCTACATCTTGCTCAGAGAGAGGTCTGGGACCTGGAGGCACCTGATCTTCAACCACTGGGACCTGCATGCAGAGCACCACTTGGCCTTGGAGATGACTTATAATCTGGGGACTCTGGGTTGGATGGGGCGTTGAGTCAGGCTTCACGTCAGCAGGCTATGTGACACTGGCCCCAGTTTGCTTCAGTTTCCCCTTCTGTTAGCGCCTCTCTAGACTGAGATTATGGTAGAGGGATTCGACCTGGGGTCATGTCTGAGTGAGGAGAAATGTCTCTGGAGACTGTCTGAGGCTCAGGGTGGCTCAGACACCTGAGGGCTGCCTGGAAGATCAGCCATTGGAATGTGTGCCCATAGGACTTTACAGTTTACCACTGCCCTTTTGCCTCTTATCTAGCCCCACACCCCCACCCCACGAGGCTTGAGAGTTTTGTGTCCCCAGTGTGCCTCTTGGGAACAGCTCAAGTCCCTTCCCCTCAGGGGACTCGCTGGGACACCCCACCCTCACAGGATCTCTGTGCAGTCTCTGGACTGTGTGCCAAGCTACAGCCTAAAGAGCCGCTGGGTCCAACCTGAGGGTGTAGGGCCAGACCCTGCTGGGCAACTGGCCATAGCTTCCCAACTTCTCAGGCTTTGTCTCTCCCCCCCCCCCCCACGGCAGCCTAGCATGGCTGCTGGCTTTTGTTGCATATTCTGAGACACTCCCTCCTTCGCCAGGTCTTGCTAGGACATCCTTTGTTGGGAAAGGGTGTCCAAGGCCTTCCCTGGGTCCCATCTGGGTGTGCACATCCCTGTAGAACTAAATCTCCCTTGTGACCCACCCAGATGGGCCACCTCAGCCTGTCACCATTTTCCAAAACCTTTCCTCCTCCCCCCGCCCCCGCCTCCCCGACTGACAGTGAAGTCAAAGCTTGGCATACTACAGAAGCCAAACCAGACCCTGCACCAGGCAGCGGGTTGGGAGGGCTCCCCACAGGGATGGGACCCAAGACATTCCTATTTTTAGCCCCAAGGGGAAAAAAAAGAAAGAAAGAAAGAAAAAAGAAAAGAAAAACTCAACCCCAGCACATACAACACGCCTAACAAATATTTGTTTTTATTCTTAAAAGGGTTTGGATGGCAGCTGGCTGGTTTGGGGACTGAAGTAAGTGTCTGCTTGAATAAAGGGGCTCAGAAGAAGCCTCGCCTGTGCCCAAGGCTGCCTGCCTGGCACAACCTCATTCCAGGGAGACCAGGGTGGACCAGTGGAGGGCCAACTTTTCCTGAAGCAGTCAGGCTGCTTGCTCTCCACCTTACCCATCCCCCCACCCCCGACCTGCCACTCCCGTCCCAGCACCTCCTCTGGTTGTACTTGGCCATCCTCTTCCCCGGAGCCTGCAGCCTGCCGGGAACTTCCTGCAGGGTAGCAGGCATCCTTCATCAGGTCCTGATCCCGCGGTCTTCTCCTAAGCTATCGATCGTCAAGGAAACCGAGGGTCAGGAGAGGTTTCATAATGAGTATCCCACCAAAACTTGGGGTGCCAAAGAGCTCTGGCTTCAGGGAGGGTCTGAGAAGTTTAGATGAACCTCCACACTAGAAGAACAATACGAATCCACGTACAGAACACCTCAGAAACAAGGAAGGCCTTTGTTCCCTGGAGTCCTGGAATAAAATGTCCACTACTCAGGGTCTCAAAGCAGCAGTTGTTCCTCTGATGTCAAGAAATCCATCCACTCTCATGGTCTATCTGCTCTGTACAGCTCCAGAACTAAGGTCCCTCCCTGACTGTGACTGCATTGGTGCAATCTTCAAGGACATCTTCACACATCCCTTTGTCCCTCTACGAGGTCGCCTCTGACATGGCCTTTGTCATAGCCTGTCCTAAGCTTGTCTCTGGACTTCCTCATAGGAGTCCATAAGATCATGACAGGAACCACCTAGGAAGTGCTGGGGAACTCTTAGCATCCTGAGCAGAATTGTACGTACCATCCAGGGGAACACTCCTGGATCTAGGGATCAGGCCCTATGTGTCTCTTAAATCTGTGACTCTCAGCCTCATACATCTTACCCGGGCTCTCCTTTAGTGAAGGACTTAGTATCCATCAAACACTAGTAGCTGCTTCCTCTACGGTTTAGGTTTGGAGAGGAAATCAAGGCTCATGGCTGAACCACACAGCCTGGCAGGAGGGATGGAAGGGTCTCGATGAGGATAAGTGGGCCCTGGGCATGTAGGCTAGCGAAGGATGCAGCTCTAAGCCAGGCCATGTTTATCATGGCTGTACAATGCTGGTGTCAAGGGTATGTCCATTAGATAATGGCTATGTTGTACCCTCTCTCCTGCAGGAGGACTGTCTGATGTCTATCATTCCCGCCCCCCCCATCTTTACCCACTCATGGGGCAGGGGAAGTTGAGAAGAATCAAGGCACATCTGTCTCAGTTGCTCCCCTATTTAAATCTCCATCTGTTCCTTGTCTCTGCATTTCCTCATCTCTGTCCCTGCCACCACTCAGGGAGGCACATATGCCCCCTTCAGTTGTCACAGGACAAGACTCTTTCCTGGCCTGTCTCTATCCTTTGCCTGGGACTCTCCTGTAGCTGTCATCTCTCCCCCAGGCCTCTCCTGAAGCCATTGTCTCTGCTGGGCTGGGGATAGTGGCTGACTTATCATCACTGCTGCTCAGGACAGAGTCTAAGGCACAGCAGGAATGTGGGCTGTTGAGACCACGCGTGGTGTTTTCCACACATTGGTTCAATAGCTAGAGGAACCCAGAAAGTAAATGTTTCTAAGGACAAACCAAACCTCAAGGAGAAACTACTCATGGCTTCCATGGGAAGGTCTCTCCTAGAGGGTCACAGCAGTAAATGCCCCCAGGCCTCCCAATGAATGAGTTAGCCAGGCATGGTGGTGCCCTTCTGTAATCAATCCCAGCACTCAGGGGGCTGAGGCAGGAAGATCACCAAGAGTTCAAGGCCAACCCAAGTTCCGCAGCTATAGCCTCTCTCAAAACACAGCAACCACCAATGGTCTAAAGAGATGGCTCAGCCAGTAGGAATGCTTGTTGTGTAAGCACAGGGATCCTCAGAACCTAAACTAAAAGCCAGATGTGATGTGTGCATGTCTGTGACCTCAGTGCTGTCTGGAAGGGGAACTGAGCCATCAGTGAGGCTGGTGACTCTCCGAGCTCCTGGGTCAGTAGTCTCAAAAGAAGAAGGCAGAATGGGATAGAACAAAATTTCCCAAATCTTCCTCTGGCCTTCCTGTGGCACCTGTACTCATAAACATACACACAATAATAATAATAATAATAATAATAATAGTAATAATAATGATAGTGATAGTAATAATAATATACCTTTAATTCTAGCACTTGGGAGGTAGAGGTAGTTAGATCTCCATAGGTTCAAGGCCAGGCTGGTCTATTTAGGGAGTTTCAGGCTATCCGGCTATACAAAGTGAAACCCTTTCTCAAAAAACAAACACAAACAACAAGAAAAAAACCAAACAAACAAACAAAACCTCATTCAAAATCATAGGATCTGAGCATTCTTCTTGACAACCCACCAATCTCTCTCTCTCTCTCTTTCTCTCTCTCTCTCTCTCTCTCTCTCTCTCTCTCTCTCTCTCTCTCTCTCTCTCTCTCTCTCGCACACACGCACGCACGCACACACGCACGCACGCACACACCATTCATTGGCTGGTCCTCTTTTGCCCAAGGTGACCATCCAGTTCTCTGCCAGGTTAGCTCACATTCCTGGAGAAACTTTTATAGATCATCTCCCCTAGGAAGCTCCAGCGCAGGTCCCCCAGAGAGAGCTCCAGGGGCTGTGAACAGGATCTCTCCCTCTCCTCAAGCCCATCCCCAAGAGCTGCAACTGGCTGGCCTGCTGAGTCTGTGAACAGCAGACCAGGGATGGAGTGTGGCCCATGGAGAGAATGTGGCCTTCAAGTCAGCACTTGGTAATCTCCCACCAAGAGTGGGATTATCTTCCACACGAATCAACCCTTATGGTGCACAGGAGGTACACAGGCAACCTTGGCCTGTGCTGTTTGTGAATGCCAGGTACGAAACGGTTAACCTGACTCAGATGGACTGAATAAGTCTCCTGTTCATCTCAGGGAGAGCCTCCGGGGATGAACAAAAGACCTATCCTTAGCCCTGAAAGTCCAGTTTCATGTAGGTCCCCAGCCTCTGGGGACCAAGGGGTGCCACAGCAGCTCCTGGTAATCCTGGAGTCCTGGCAACCCAAAGGGAAACTTTTAGAGACACGGAGAAGACAGGCTTATACCCTTGGCTTGTCTTTTCCCTGGAGGGTGCTTATGCCTATCTTTTGAGGGTAACATCAGGGTTGCAACAAATCCTGAGGCTTGGGAACCCAGCACAGCCTTGCTCCGAGGGGGCAAACTATGCCATCCCTCTGGAACAATCTTCTGGGTGTTCAACAGGACTCCGGACTGACTGGTGGAGGTGAGACGTATGGGCTCTGCTCAGGTCCTGGAACACGCACAGACCTCAGCATCATTTGTTCAACCCAAAGGTCCTGCCTGTCCCCTGAAGGCCTGAGGTGCTCAGGAAGGAGTCATCCTGCACTCAGGGGGTATGGGGTCACAGGAGATCCCTTAAGATCCCATCTCCCCATCAGACCACATAGCCATTAGTAGATGAGTCCTGCTCTGGGAGGAACTAGAGGGCTAGAGGGGACCTGAGGGGCCTGATAGCATTGGGGGTGGGGTAGGCAAGAGTTTTCTGGGGGCAAGAGCTCAGAGAAGGTGCCCAGATCATCAGCAAAGGCTGGAGGCCGGCAGCTCTACCCTGGGAGCCATTGAGAAAGCGGCTTCTTTTTAATTAAAGTTCTTCGGAGGGCTTGAGCTCCCAGGAAAGGGAAAGTGTTGGTGCAGAATAATTAGCCAGACAAAAGGCAAATCCTCTTAGCTTCTCCCTGGGCGATTACAGGTTAATTGGTTGACGTTCCTGCCGGCCAGGCCAGACACCGGGTTTTCCCGAGCCTCCTGCCATTCGCTGACCCCAAGGCCACACCTGCCCTGCTGTCCAGCGTGGGAACCCAGCAGGGCTTCTGTCATCCTCTGCTCAGGCCCCTGCCCCACCAGGCGCTCCACTAAGCCTCCAGCTCCTCCATCAGCTAGGGAGCCCTGGCACTCCCCACAGCCCTCCTTAGGACAGGAGTAACAGCATGGTCCCAAGGAGGCATGCTGTCCTGGGCTGGCACTCTGTTACCACTGTCCTCCCTCTGCACTGACGCCAGCTGCAGGACACCTCTGGCAAAGCGGATGCCCCTCTCCTTTCTCCCACCACGGGCACATGGCTTGACTGACACTGACTTGAGGGTCAAGAGTTCTCCCGATGGCTTGAGGGACAAGAGTTGCCTCTCCCCCTGCCACCCCCCCCCCCGCCACGGTGTTACCAGGGTGGTGCAAGCTGCTCTTGCGTCTTGCTAGCTGGAGGGACTGAAGGATAGAGGTGGAGAAGAGGGAGGAAATCAGGAAGAAAGGATGGAGAGAGACTGGTGACCAGAGCAATGGTGATATAGAGGGCATGACCCTGATGGTGGATGGTCAAGGGCTCGTAAGACCTCTGGCCCTCTTCCCACCCTTGTTAACCGTCATTTGTTTTCCTGCCCCATGTGAGGCCTGGCTGTGACCTTCAGGAGACCCTGAACCACACCAACGCTCTTCCAGCTTTCCTTCCTGACCACACCATCGACAGTTAGAGGTGTAGCACTGGCCTCTGGATTGGTCTCAGAATGCCACTGGAGAGAGAAGCAGTCAGGAGCTGACTGGAGGGAATCCAAGATGTGTGTGGCTCAGCCCAGGTGTCCTGGAATGGACACTTTCTCCTGCCCACCAGGCATAGACAAGATTGTGGGGCTCGGAGAGGCAGGGGCCCCGTCCAAGGTCTCTGAGGGGCTCTTGGGGTAGCTCTGGGCCCTGTGTCCTGCCCCCACCCAGGCAGACTGTGAGTCAGGCCACAGCTGGGCTCAGCAGAGGCCACACTGTGGTGGGGTTTCCAGTCTCAGAAGCAGGACAGCTGTTTATTTTTCTTGCAGTAAAGGAGAGGGCAGGGGTGGGGTGGAGGAGCTGACCCTGCTGGTTCTCACACTAGCCCAGGATCCCTGGAAGGCCCTGGAAGGAAAGGGACCTCAGGAGCAGACGCTGCAGCAGGGAGGGGGGGTGGTTTCTGGGCCTCCCTGCCACACTCCTGGGGCAGCCAGCCAAAGCCAGTGCCGCAGGCCAGTTCCTGGAGCGGGATGCTGGGGTTTCCGAGGTCGGGAAAGAACTGGCAAAGCTCTTTTCATGATGTCACCGGCTCTGCCCTGGCCTGGCCCAGCCCCAGCCCTGTCACCACCGGAGAGGGCTAGAGCATGCCCTGGAGAGCTCAAAGCTGCCTGGAAGAAGCCTTCATGGAGCCTTCATGGAGGATTCAGGTATCTAGCCCTGGCCTTCCTAATGGCTGAGGCCATTAACTTTGGTGTATGGCAGGGTCTTCTCCCTGACTGCTGGGCAGAGCTTAAGATTGTGTGGAGGGGGCATTTCCTGAATCAGAAGGCAACCTTCCAAGATACTGTGATTCATCCTTGGAGGGCTGCTGACCCCTAACTCAGCTATCTTTCTGAGCATAGAGACCCTTTCCCCAGACAGACTCAGGACCCAACGAGTAAATGAGGCCACAGTAGGACCTCAGTAGTGGGGGGACAAAGTCCTTCTTCAGTAAGAATCGCATAGATGAGGCGAACACAAGATGAGCCATCCTCTCCTATCGGAGATCTCCAGTTTCCTTCCACCAACCTATTTTTTCTGGAAGTTTCTAACGACATGGAACCCACAGGGGAAGTGGGTAGAGCAGAAATAGACAGCCCAACGAGATTTCAAAAACCAGATCGTCTGTATTACCATCATCCCAGAAGATGAACAGCACCCAAAGCCTGTACACCAGATTCTGGCCCCTTGAGACTACATCATGCCTCCCTCTGACACATGCACCTGGTCTCAGGAGTGTCTGTCAGTGTCACCAGGTGCTGACCTGTGTGAGTTAATCTCAGGCTCTTTTACTTTTAAAAACCAATCTCTCTCTCTCTCTCTCTCTCTCTCTCTCTCTCTCTCTCTCTCTCTCTCTCTCTCTCTCTCTTTATGAGTACATTGTACCTGTCTTCTGACACACCAGAAGAGGGCATCAGATCCCATTACAAATGGTTGTGAGTCACCATGTGGTTGCTGCGAACTGAACTCAGGATCCCTGGAAGAGCAGTCGGTGCTCTTAACCACCAAGCCATCTCTCACCAGCCCCCAACTTCTCTTTAGAGTAGTTTTGGCTTTCCAGAAAGACTGAGAAGAAAGTACAGAGTCCCAGAATATCCCCAGCTTCCCCTGTTCTTAATGTCTTCTGTTCAAACCATTCTAGCAAGTTTGTTTTTGTCTTTGTTTTGAGACAGGGTCCCTCTGGAGAACCCCAGTATCTCCTGAGTGCTGGGATTAAAGGCAATGCACTATCCCCACCACTGGCTCCCAGCAAATCTTACGAGATAATAATGACGAGAAATGGCCAATGTCAGTTTTTTGTTTTGTTTTGTTTTGTTTTTCTTTTGTTTTGTTTTTGTTTTTCATATGGTTGGAGGGGTTCTACCTACAGCTCCCTGCATCCTTGAACTCTCCAACATCCTTTCTAGGCTCCAGGGCTCCAGCAGTCCTCTGCCTCCGGACAGTAGGGTGGTCAGGTGGAGAAGACCAGTCCACTCTTCCTCTTGGAATGAGTCTCTTTCCAGGGTCAGGGGAGTGCATGTCCTTAGTAGGGAAAAATTGAGATTATCTTGCTGTGGTTTGAACGGGAACCTTCCCATCAGCCCTGGTGGCTGTCAGCCCTGAAGCAGACATCTCCCACTGGCATAGATGGTGCTCGGTCACTCTGACACTCCACGTGGACTTTCGATGCTATCCAGAGAGGCACACACACCCGATGGGGATGACCTTAGCACAGTGAGACGAGAACATACGGCATCCCAGTGTGCAGCCACCACTGAGCACACGCACTGTGTGTGTGGCACACAGTACGCTTTTTATCCCACTGACACCACAGGGTTTGTTCATCTGGTGCTGCCCTAAACACTGACCTATGCCATTATGATAGCTATGACATCTCTAGGTGACAGGAACTCCCCACTGCATGGCGATCTTGGGAAAGCCTGTTATATGTGCAGCTAGCTACTGACTAAAATATGCCTGTATTGTGTATGTGTGTGTGTGTGTGTGTGTGTGTGTGTGTGTGCCCTCCCTGACTATGTGGCTCTTCGAAGTTGCAGAGACCTAGACTGAACAGGCCTGTGGATACCCACTGACCACACAGAGGTCACCCCTACAACAGCACTGACGCCCTGCACCTCAGGAGCGATCATCCTCTGTCCCAGCAGCTGAATCCCCCTACACCTCAGAGCATGCAGAAGTCATTCAAAATAGCAAACATCCCTGTGACCCTGCCCACTTGACCTGTCACATCATAGCCTCACCAGCCTGTCCATATCACTCCCAGGGCAAGCCTATGCACTGAGGAGCATTAGAACTGGTCACTGTTCCCATTTCTAGGTCTCCAGGGCAGTGGAGAAGAGGACCTAGATAGCCACTGGGAATTTGACTCCGAGTACACTGGTATCTCTTCTGTTTGCCCTGCACGGAATGTCCCCAGTGTTTTGCCCAGTGCTTGCTAGTGCTCTCTGCAAGGCCATCTTGCTGCCAACCCTGGGGTGAGTATGGGTTACAGCCCTCAAGAAGAGACAGAGAATTCACCATCTGGAGAAGTTGGCCAGGGCTATGCCATCACAGATGATTAGGGGAGGAAGTGAATGCAGAGCCCCAGCTCAGGCCTCCCTGGGAGCAAGCACTCAGATCCTCTGCCATCCTGTATCTAGACAGGGGGCTACTCAGAAGACAAACCCCAGAACTTCCCATGCTGGCTTGAGCACCCCAGAATCAAGAGCTCCTACTCTTCAAGAAAGGAGCTTGGGTAGCCTGGAGCTGGGGCATCGAGCCGGAGGAGGGATGTGAGTTGAATAGGAAATATCTCTACAGGCTTGTCATGTGTTGAAGTTTTGGTTCCAATCACTGGCCTGGGTTTTGACAGGTTCTAGAAACCTATGGGAGAAGGAGCCCCGCTAGAGTAAATAGGTCACTGGGTCAGGGGCTACCTTCAAAGGTTATACTAGGCTTCCAGGTCTGGTTTGCTTTCTGTTCCCTGTTCCCCATAGGGTAGGCAGCTGCAGCCATGATGCACAAGGGCACAGGGCCAAGCAGCCGTGGACAAGATTCTCAGAAACCATGAGCCCTAATAAGTCTTTCTTCCTTTAAGTTACACGTGATAAGTCTTTTACTTTGTTATAATGACAACAAAGGAAACCGACAGGGGGAGGAAAGGTCGGGAGCTGGAGGATGGCCCAGTGGCTAGCAGCATGCGCTATCATTACAGAAGACCTGAATTCAGTTCCTAGCGCTCGTGTAGGAAGGTTGTGATTTGGATACAAAATATTCCTACAGGTTTACAAATGGCCTACAACTCCGGTTCCTGGTGTGGTCTGATGCCTTCTTCTGGCCCCTGTAGATATTTGAACTCATGTGTGCATATCCACACACATACACATAATTTAAAAAGAAAAAACAAAACTCTTTTGAAAAGATGAACGAAAAGGGGAAGTGGCTTGGGACGTGGGAATTTGGACTCTGGGCAATGGGGAGCCATGGAAGGCTCCTGAGCTGGGAGGAGGTGGGGTGGTGGGGGTGGAGGGAGCTCACTCAGACAGCCCAGGCTTGTTCTCAGGTCCTACAAGCCCCTCCCAGGATGCCGGGAGAAAGCTGTCTGCATCACCAGCACAGTGAGATTGAACACCGAGCTGGATGATACGGATGATACGAGTCTCTGGGAAGTATAGGACAGAGGGTTGGCCGTGATCTTAGTTTCTGTTTCAGAGCTTGGTCCAGGCCGGGTCTCAGGACACTGGGACACAGGGCTTTCAGTGGCTGTGGAGATGAGGCCTAAAATAGTGCACCCTCACCCCTCCCCACAAGGGCTGCACGGCCACAGGCAGGCGCACAGTAGGCCCAGGATAGTTATCTGTCAGGTGGAAAGAACTCAGGTTCCCTGGAGGATGTCAAAACTGGCCAAACCGGTTCAAAGGCAGCTTTTTCTACAGTTTTTACAGGAAGCAGTGCTCCTTTCTCTGTGGAGGTCTGGCCAGCCTAGGCCCTTCCTCCCCCTTCCTGCGCTTCTCTCCAGAGGACTGGGCCCCTCCCTCATTGCTACTTTGGTCTCCTGCCTTTAGGCCTCAACAAGTCCCGTTCCTGAAAGGGATACTCTGCAGAGAGACCTAGCTGGGGACCAGGGATGTGACTCACCTGGAAAGCAGCTTGCTCACCTGTTGTGTCAACAAGCCTCTTGCTGAGCCTCAGTTTCCCTTGGGGTGAAGGCAGAACCCTGGAGGATGAGTCCCTAGAACTCTGCTCACTGGTCTTCCACACCCTGAAGCTCCAGGAGCCATATACGCTGGGGCCCCAGACACTCCCTCTGTGAGAGAAATAAGCAGCCATGGGCCCCCGCTTCCATGGCTACCTCTTATAGTCCGATAGCCTGGTCCATGGCAGAAGCCTGGGTGGGCGGTTCTCCAATCACCTCTGGTTCCAAACTACGGCTGGGAACTTTGCCCAGACCCTGGGAATCCATCATAACTTTCCAGAGGAAATAAGCTGGGATTCCCCCTCCCCGCGGAGATGCTGGGGCCCCTCACTGTTTCCTTCGTGTGGCCCTCCAAGGGGCAGATTGTAGGGAGAGGGTTCACCAGCCTCAGCACCACTCACACCGTAGATCTTGGCACCCAGCCAGCACCTGACCTTCCTGTGTCCTCAGGGCCCTGGCCAGATGAGCTCTGTTCACCTTAGAATAGACAACCAGGACCTGTGTCCAGGAAGAAGGATTAGGGTCAGAAGCCCTTGCAGGCCAGAAGAGGTATTTGGAGAAGACCATAAGGAAGTGGGGATTATAATCAAGGGGAGCAATCTTGAGGACAGGGACTTCTAGTCAAAGCAGTGAGAAAGAAGAGACAGTGGAGAGATTCCCTGGCTCCAGGTCAGTCCAGAAGTTTGTGGCAGGCAGACCTGGCGCCTGATACAGATCTCTTAGACACAGCAGAGTGGGGTGAACCCTTACCTCCAGCTATACCCCACGGTGTGTACTCAGCCTGTCTGCGCCCTCCAACCTATGAAAAGACTGTTAAGACAGAAATGGTACCCAAGCATGAGGAGGGGGCTCTAGGGCTCAGTGTGGCGACATTGAGCTATGAAAACAGCCGCTTTGTGATGAGGTCACAGGGGAGGGAGGGAATGGGTTTCATTGTACTCTCATCCAGGACATCATGATATCCCAGAGACCCATTCCGGTCTGTGTTAACCCCAGAACACAACTTCCAGAGCCCCAGTCCCAGGTCTGCACCAGAGGCTGCTGGGAGAACCAGGATGAAGGATGGAGGTCTGAGAGAGGGGAGATCTGGAAGGATGGAAGAGAGGGGGGAAGACTTGAGTGTTGGAGAAGGAAGTGGGGTTAGAGAGTCTGGGGAAGAGATGGAGGAAGGAGGGAAGGTTGGAAATCTGAGGGAATGAAAGAGGAAAGGGAAGATCGGGGACCTGGGAGGGGCTTGGAGGAGAGGAGGAAGTGGCAGAGGCACCAGGTACCTCATGAAGGACTAAGGAATCACTGGAGGCAGAGCAGGAAGCAGCAGCCGGCCCACATGTTGCCTCAACAAATATTTGCCATCCAAACAAGGACAATTTCTTTTTTAAAGAAAGGATCTGGAACCGGAAAGATAGTTTATTTAGTTGTTTGGATACTTCTTCATCAGCCGAAACTTAGTTTTATCAGTTATAAAATAATTCTTTTTGAAATCTTTATAAAAGTCAGATGTTGTGGTACACGTCTGTGATCCCAGCAGTTGGGAGGCTGAGGCAGGAGGATCCCAGTCTGAGAGCAGCCTGGGCCGCAGAGCAAAACCCTATCTCAAACTAAATCAAACAATAGCTATCAAAATAAAGCAATTATTCTAAAAGAATTACATAAATTGAGTCAGAGCAAATATTTTCTACCTGTATTATATGACCATAACAAAATCACCGGTGGGTTTTCATGCACATATGTTAGAGCCTCCACCAGTCCCTGGCATTGCTGCACAGCGACTTCTTTTATTATGGTCCTTCTACCTTGAAGGTTTATTTCCATCTGTTTTCCTGAGTGTTCTCCAAAGTTGCATTTAACAGCCCTAACTGTGATCTGATGCTGCCTTCCACAGACTCAGAAGATGGTAATACAAGTGAGCATGTTAACAGGTAAGAGCAGTTGCTGAAAAAGTATGAGGACCCGAGTTCAAATCCCCAGAGCCCACATAAAAAGCCAGGTGAGGTCGCAGGTATAGCCCTGTGAGAGATGGAGACCAAAGGGTCGTTGGAGCTTGCTGGCCTCCAGCCAGCTCCAGGTTCAGTGAGAGATCTTGTCAGGGACACAAGAGGAAGTGACACAGCAGGACAGCCAATGTCCTCTTCTGTTCTCTGCATGAGCTCACAGGCGCAGGCACACACACACACACACACACACACGCGCAGGCACACACACACACACACACACACACGGATGGATGCATGCACGTTCAAGCACATGTGCATGCAAGCACACATGCACACACACGCACACACAGTGCACACACACAGACATATGCACACACACATACACAGATGGATGCATGCACGCACAAGCACACATGTGCACACAAGCACACACATGCACACACACAGACACATGCACAGACACATGCACATATACACATGTGCACACAAGCACACATATACACACACACAATGCACACATGTGCACACACAGTGCACAGACACAGACATATGCACACACACATACACAGATGGATGCATGCACACACAAGCACACATGTGTGCACAAGAACACACATGCACACACACAGACACATGCACACACATGCACATACACATGTATATACACACATGTGCACACAAGCACTCATACACACACACACACACACACACAAATGCACACACGCGCACACCCAGCACACAAATGTACACACATATGTAAAAAACTTTTTTAAAAAAGAAGAGAACATCTGAATTAGGAAAACTCTCTCTGGGGTGGGGGTGCAGCTGTGTGGTTGAGTACCGGCCTAGAGTGTGTGATGAGGCTCTGGGTTCAACTCACTGGGGACAGAAGTGAAAGTTAGATGAGCCATCTCTCCACAGGGCTGGAGTGAATATCGCAATCCAGATCTCCCCGAACATCCTGCCTTTGGCCTCTATTCAGGCAACAAATATTTGTACAAACCTTGTTGAAAGAATAGTCCCTGCTGAGGAGTCTTTCCCAGGGCTCCTCGTGATAACTCTGCACAGCCGTGGTCCTCCCCAGTCTCACCCCATGTCACTGTGGGCTACAGATGAATGAACTTCAGTGTCTGCTCTGAGATGCTGCAGAAGTCTCCCAGCGCTAGAAGTCTGGGATGTTGAATTGTTTGAAATACTGATTAAAGGTTTCAAAAGGAGGCTAGGTATAGTGGCCCGCACCTGCAGTCCCAGCTCTTGGAAGGTTCTGTCAAGAGCACAGCTGTGAGTTTGAGGCCAGCCTGGGCTACATGGTGAACCCCGTCTTAAAATGAAGAAGTGTTCTTATGGATTTTTTTTTAAATTACTGCTACGAATGGAACTCCAGGGCCTGTGCCTTCTGGGCATCCACCCAACATTCTCTAACCAATTATTAGTGTTGTTATTATGTTATTATTATTATTATTTTTTCTGTGCATGTGTTGCATGCCACAGCCACACATAGCTGCATACATGCAGAGACCAGAGGAGGGTGTGTATTTCTCTGCCTTGTTGTTGCCTGGAGACAAGGTTTCTTAGTGAACCAGACCCTTTTGAGCTAGGCTGGCCATGCAGTGATCTCCTGGGACCTGCCAGTTTCTGGGTCTCAATGCTAGGGTTCTGGGCACAAGCAGACACACCTGGCTTTTTTTTTTTTACAAGGACGCTGGAATCCAAATGAAGTTCTCATTTTCATATAACAAGTGCCCTTACCCAGAGAGTCAGCTCCCCAGGGTTCACTAATCCATTCTTTCTGTTTTTGTTTGTTTGTTTGTTGAGACAAGGTTTTCCTGTGTAGCCCTGGATGTCCTAAAACTTGATCTGTAGACTAGGCTGTCCTTGAACTCACAGTGATCCACCTGCCTCTACCTCCCAAGTGCTGGGATTGAAGATGTGTGCCACCACCACTCAGCTTCCCTATTCAACTCTCTCTCTCTCTCTCTCTCTCCACCTCTCTCTCTCTCCCTCCCTTTCTTTCTTTTATTTTTTTATGTATAGTGTTTTATCTACATGCATGCCTGTGTGAGGGTATAGGATTCCCTGGAACTAGAGTTATTTGATCTGCCATGTGGTTGCTGGGATTTGAACTCAGGACCTCTGGAAGAGCAGTCAGTGCTCTTAACCGCTGAGCCATCTCTCCAGCTCCCCTCAATCAATTTTTAAAAGGGATTTCTATTAGAATCCTAGAACCCACTCTGCACATCCCCCGGGCCATCATAGGTCTCTCGGTCGGCTCTGCAAAGGCTCTGGCGCTTTCAGGTGCAAGCATGACCAGTGTGTGCGCGGTGGTGGCACGGCAGCGGTCTGGCTGTCAGCGACTTTCACAGACACCAGAAACACCCAGAGGACTTTGAGAAAGCAGTTGGGGTGAGTGGCTGCATGAGTGAAGTTCTCACCCACCAGAGCTTTGGAGGGAGGACAGGGGGATTCCTCGAGCAAGCTGGCTAGCCAGAGAGCTGGACTGTCGAGCCCGGAGTTGAAGTGAGAGATCCTACAGCAACATAAGCAGCGGAGAGCATCAACTCCACATCAGCTTCCTGTCTACACACGCATACAGACAGCCTACATATGACACCCTCCTCACCTCACACCAAACATAACATGCACATACACATATCCTACACACCATGTACATGCACACACACACATACACACATACACCCTACATACCATACACACATATGCCACATACTACCCAGCAAACATAATATGCACATACATGTATCATACACATCATGCACATACACATATCCTATATACCACACACACGCATATGCGCACACGCACGCATACACCCTACATATCACACACACATACCGTACACATCATACACACATACATACACATGCACACACCCTACACACACCATGTACATATGCATACACATACCTATGTACACACCCTACATAACACACACACATACCCATACACACCATACACACACATACACACACATGCACACACCCTATACACTACACAAACACTCCCCCACATTACACATTAAACATAACATACACACATGCTACACACCACACACACATGCACACACCCTACGCACCCATGCATGCGCGCGTAAACACACACACACACACACACACACACTTCCTGCTTTGCTGCAGATCAAGCCTGTGCATCTACCCAGCCTGCCTGGCTCCCACTGCCTGCTGCCTCTAATCAGAGCACTCTTTCCCACAGCTGTGTGGTACATTTGTCTGAGTTGCCCTGGACGGAACGGGAGAAGAGCCTCCCTGCTTTTAGGACTTGCCACCTACCAGTTCTACCCTCTGATTCCCCACGCATGGCCCTACTATGCTCTGCCCAGAGGCTGGGACGCAGGGTGCACTGGGAGCCAGAGGCTCTGAGTAGGAGCTGTCAGAACAACTGTGGGCTTTGCCAGTTCACAAGTAGCCTTGGAAGGGGATAAATGAGACTTAGTCCCCGGTCTAGCAAGCACCTCGCCTGACCAGGGAGGAAGGGAGGCTGCTACATGCCAGTAGCCAGCATGGTCCTGAGAGGAGGTGGTGGCTTGCTGAGGAAGTCTCCTGCCAACCTGTAGTGACTCCAGGCTGATGCTTCCTGCTTCCTGGGGTGTCTTTGATCCTTATCTGCTGAGAGCCATTCCTCTGAGGTTTAACAACTTTGAATTTGTGGGGTCCTGTGGAGCACAGTTTGGGAATCACTGGAACGTATCCACACTAGCATTGGTGGAGAGAGAGCTTCCAGGAGCTGACCTGGCCTGGTGCAGTAGAGCCCTGCCTCCAGTGAGGGAAAACAAACAAAGAACTCCACTCTGCCTCAGTTTTACTACTTATACAAAGACGGGGCTGAGCTGCAACATGTGCTGGTTTGCCAGGACCTTGGGCACATGGGGCAGGAAGGGGTGGATGGGAACCCGGAGGAGCTCTTGCTTCTGCCCCCAAGAGAGTCTGTATACCTCCTAGCCAGACCCTGCCCCAAGGCCAAGGCTCCTCAGCTAGAACCTCCTGCAGGGTCCTCACTGCCTGAGGCTCAGCTACAGAGGAAGCAAGAGGACAGGTTGGGACTTAGTGGCTTAGAGACACTTTCCCCTCCGAGTAGACAGCTCTACACAGCTGCAGTCACAAGGTTAGATTATCACAGAAAGGGACAGAGTCCCTAGTAATGAGAAGGAGTCATTGTCCACTTTACACTGAAGAGGGCCTCAGAGAGGCTACAAGCAGAGCAGGCATAGAGGCATCCTGGGCTCGCTTACCTCTATAACTGCCCTCAGTGAGGTGATTTGGGCTAGTGGGCTATCTCCAACCACAAGCCAGGGCTCATGGAGAGGCCTTGAGATCTGTGTGCTCACCAATTCATTTGGTGCTAATGTACTTGAAGGAGCTCTACAAGGTGTCTAGACTGGTGTAGGATGGACAGACAGCCTCAAGTACAGAGTAGCAACCTGCACACATATACAAGCGGAGTAGCCGCTGAGGATGGACTGTGCTAGATGGCCTCTCGGGACATGAGACCCTTCTAGGCAAGGACCTCTGGGACCTGGTGACATTCAGCCCATTCCTGAGCTAAAACGGAGTGCTAGCATGAGCTAGATGCTACAGTGCCCTGCGCTAGGGCACTATGGTGATCAGGATAGACCAGGAGACATTTCTCCCTAGTTCACTACTCCAGCACAGAGACATGAGGGCGTGGAATACTGGGAGTGTAACAGGGCGAGGGCCGCCATGTGTACAGGACCTGGGGCTGGGAATGAGGTGGGGCACACTAAGAAGGGTGCTTAGCTGAGATCTGAAGGATAGGGTCATGGGTGTCAGGGTGTGTGAGGAGCAACAGCACAAGAGGGTCTGGCGCAGCTGGCTGTGGTGTTAACCAGGCTTCTGATACCTTTTTTGATCGTGGCCTTTTACATTTTAACGATTTATTTATGAGATTTTTATTGTGCGTGTTTTGCCTGCTTAAATGTCTGTGTACCACTTGGGTGCCTGGTGTCTACGATGTTCAGAAGAGGGTTTTGGATCCCCTGGACCTGAAGTTATAGATGGTGTGAGCCATTATGTAGGTGCTGGGGACTGTGTTTGGGCCTCTGGAAGAACAGCTAATGCTCTTAACCACTGAGCTACCTCGATAGCCCTGTCCAAGGCATTTTTATGACTCACCTGGTACATGGATTTATAAAGCAGGTATATAAACCATAGGGAATTTTATTTTAAAACAACTTTTTGGTAAACAAAATTTTGCCAGTTACTAAGGATAAAACACATTCGGGTAATAATAAAATGGATGTTTTTATTTACTTTTATATAAAGAATGAAACCCTCTCTGAGTATTTAATTCTGCAGGACACTGACCACATTTAGCCCTTTTCCAAGCAGATTAATTAATGTCTTGATTTTATAATTGCTGATGCCATGAAAGCCTGCCTAACATCGGCAGAATTATACTTACAGATATTTCAGAAATTGTTGGAAATTCTGTCTTAATCCCAAGTCAGAGCTTTTTTTTTTAAATGAAACTAAAGTTATCAATCCAAACACCAATTTTTAAATCTTAAAAGATTAATTAATTTTATCTGTGTGTGCATGTGTCTATACTGGTCCCCACAGGGATAGGAAGAACCTGTTGGATCTGCTGAAGTTTTAGTGACAGACTTTAATGTCATGCTGGGGACCGACTCTGAACCGACTTACAGTTCTCTGGAAGAGCAGAGCATGCTCTTAACCGCCGAGCCATCTCTCCAGCCCCAGAAATATCAATTTCCAAAATCAATAATTTACACAATACAGTTCAAAGATCCTGACCTGATCTCTTTATGATGGTAACAAAATATTGAAAATCTTCCCCACCTGTTCTGGCTGGCTTTGTGTCAACTTGACACAAGCTGGAGTTATCACACAGAAAGGAGCTTCAGGTGAGGAAATGCCTCCATGAGATCCAATTGTAAGGCATTTTTCAATTAGTGATCAAGGGGGGAGGGCCCCTTGTGGGTGGTGCCATCCCTGAGCTGGTAGTCTTGGGTTCTATAAGAAAGCAAGCTGAGCAAGGCAGAGGAAGCAAGCTGGTAAGGAACATCCCTCCATGGCCTCTGCATCAGCTCCTGCTTCCTGACCTGCTTGAGATTTTTTCCTGTCTTCCTTTGGGGATGAACAGTAGTGTGGAAGTGTACACTGAACAAACCCTTTCCTCCCCAACTTGCTTCTTGGTCGTGATGTTTGTGCAGGAATAGAAACCCTGACTAAGACCCCACCCCACCCCACCCCCTGGGACTGGAGAGATGGTTTAGCAGTTAAGAGCACTGGCTGTCCTTACAGAGGACCCAAGTTCAGTCCCCAGACACATTGCAGCTTACAACTATTTGTAATTCCAGTTCCTGATGATCCAATGCCCTCTTCTGGCCTCTGATGGCACATACCCCCCCCCCCCATACATGTAATCAAAATAAAATTTTAAAGGTACAGTTTTCTGTACTTAAACAATTAAAACCTCTCATGAGCAGTAAAAGACACCACAGTTCCTAACATACAAGAGTCTGGATCTGGAGCCAGGGTGTCTCAAGCAGGGTTTGCTGGTGTGGCGCAGCCTGGTGGCACACACGGTGCAAAGGGACCATGCGTGTGGTGTGTTAAGAAGCAATGCTGCAGTCCGCTCTGCAGCGAAGCTCTGGCAGACACCAACAGAAGCACCTTGAATCCATTATGTGTTTGATTTGGAATCAAGTTTTGGTTGTTGTGTGTTGAGAGACCCTCCCTGTTGCCAAATGGTTCACCGTGGGCACATTTTATCGCAGGACTCTGTATGGAGCCCCAAGTCACATTCCAAGAAGTGGTTGTGGACAGATGAGGCCAGGCCAGGGGCACAGTGGTGTGAAATCTGCTCACAGCAAAGTGGAGGGCGGGGGGGGGGGGGAGGTGCCCTGGGGCACCAGGGAGGAAGAGAGAAAGTGACTGGGACCCCGGGGGTAGGAGTTTCAATTCTAAACAGATAATGGTGAGCCAACAGGATTGGCTGGTGGGTGGACCAAGGGTGTGGGGAGGGGGCATGGCAGAGGCAGGATTTGGACTGAGCCAGGGAGAAAGGAAGCTACTGACTGGGAGGAGGTACAGGGGGCAGAGCAGGGAGAAGAGAGGCAAGTTGCCCACAAAAGTCTTTTTCTGGAGAAAAGAAGGCTGACTTCAGTCAGGGATTTTACACAGGCCCAAAGGGTCATTGAGGATAGGGTGCAGCTCTAGCCCTCTCGACGCCAGCAGGTGGGTGTCTATGGATGTGTGGTGGCTAATGGCCCCCGGCACCTCCCCACAGTCCCAGCTCTCAGTGGAGTACGCTGGATACACAGCAAGGGGGAGGAAGCAAGCCTTCCTCCGTTTCTGAGCTGTGAAAGCATCCTTGGGCCTCTGGGCATTCTGGGATACATGACACTGTTTAGCCACAGAGTTTGTGGAAACTGAGATTGCAGGAGAGAGGCAGCATGGACCACTAGGAACCTGCCAGGAGAACAGGACCCAGGATCCTGGGCAGGGCAGCAGGTACCTGGTTGCTGCTGGACTGGGTGTCTGACCCTAGGCTGCCGGGAGACTCAGCGCTGTCTCAGGCCTGAGCTGCTGTGTGTCCAGGGCTGCATCTGCCCTGGGTCCTGTGGGAATTTTCTCTTCTGAGAGCCATAGGGGGCGGGGTGCCCAGTCCAGCTGATGGAGGCGAAAGGGCCACATGGGTTTTGTGGTCGAATTATCCAAACAGTGAATCGCTCCGTCCGCCCGGGCGGTTGTGAACGACCCGGGCTTTGTCCGCCCTGAGAACAGCGGCGGCGGACAGGGCAGACAAAGCGGACGCTGACGCGGCCTTTTCCATGGTCGGCAGAGAAAGAAAGGCCTGGCACACAAAGCCGCGTCGGTGGGGCGGGCCAGGGGGCTCTGATTTAGTCACGGCCCACGAGAAGGCCCTGGGGCCCCACCAGAGCCATCCGGTCAGGAGGGGGACAAACTGTAGTGGAACAGACATGTCCATGGGCCCTCTGCCCTGGACACACACAGCTAAGAGTCCCACCTGTCCTCAGGGTGACCATTCCCAGCAGAGGACTCAAAGGGACCTTCACCATCAGCAACAACTGGGATAGCACATGGCTGTCACCCAGGCACAGATCTCTGGCTGGTGTCACCATGCTGGTGGGCAAAGCCTCCCTAGCCTGATGGCCAGACACACCCACAAAGGAGTCCAGACAGCAGGGGCTGTCACTGATGTGTGTGTGTGTGTGTGTGTGTGTGTGTGTGTGTGTAGGTAGAGCTCTGATGGGGTAGAGAGGGTAGGAGGGTATCAACTATCTTCAGGGGCTGGAGGAGCTAGGGCTGGAACTGGAGTCCCTAGTTCTGGTCACCCAGAGAAGGCTTGTACTTGGGGCCCTATACTGCTTCAGAAATAGGTTTGCCAAAAACCACTACAGGCTGAGTCTGGGTGACCTCCTTCAGGTTGGCTCTGCTCTGGCCAGTCTGAGGGATCAGCACAAGGTCTGAGAAACAGGGAAGGTTAGGGCTGAGGGAGGGATGGGGAAGACTCCAAGGGTAGAAAAGGGGTTCTGAGGGGAGCCAGCTTGACATCTGGGAGGAGGCAAGGAGGTCCGACTGACTCCTGGCTATTTCAGGCATGTCCTGCCCTTCAACCTCCTGGGGTTATCTGAGGGTCAGAGATGCAGCAGGAACCCAAGGCTATGTACCAGGCAAGAGTTCCCTGGGCCTGTACCTGAGGCCCATGAAAGTGGAGTGACAGATAGGAAAATCTTGCTAACAGAAAGCCTTGGGCCAGTGGCGGACAGCAGCAAGATGAGAGAGCTGGTCCTTCTTGGGCTGTGGAGCTCAGAGATCTACAGATAACCTTGTTAGACCACACCCTTTACCTCAGTAGACACTGCTGGGGCAGGGTCAGCTGGTTAGGAAAACCACAAGGGGTCCCGTGAAAGCAGAGGTGTGGGTAGGAGGGGTCCGCTCAGTCTGTGTTTAGGCCTTGCTTGTAATTGCCTTAAGACTAGGCTGGCATGAGAGTGGCTGAGCCTAGCCAGGGTGGCATGGGAGGTGGCTTCTGTGTATATTCTAAGACTTAATATTAATTGATGTGGTTGTGATGGTAGCCAGGGCTCCCCAGATGAAACGGTCCCAAGCCATAAAGGAAGGCTGATTCTGAAACTGAGGAAGGAGGACACGGGGCTGGAACATATTCTACATATCAGAAGAGTTGACCCTGGGGACAAGGGCTTGACCTAACAGGCCTGGGACAGCCTGTTCATATACCATTATTATTTCATCTTATTCATAAAGCTATTTCCAGTGAGTGCTGTGACAGTTACACTCAGAGAAACTGAGGCACAGAAAGACCTCCCCCACCCAGAGTACCACACCACAGTGCCAGTGAGCCATCCTGCCACCCTGCTTACAACTGACTTTTAGATCTCCCCTTGCTCCAGCCAGGATCCCCAACCTGGTCCTCAACACAAAGTTTGCACCGAGACCTATGGCTCATGCTGGAGCTGGTGCTTGACCACGGGGAGGTACCTGGACAATAGCCAGGGTTGGCGTCATCTATCCTTGGTCAGAGCAGGGGGGCCCCCAAACCAGAAGGTGGAGCCCCCAGCCTCACCAGGCCCTGCCAGTCCTCTCAGGCTGCCCCAGCTCCCATCTGGGTCCCATCAGCTCCGCCTTTGGCCAAGAGTATGCGGTGTCCGTGGAAGCAGGAAAAACAGCCGCAGGGACCGGCAGCTGCAGGCAGGCCTGGCTTTGTCCCAGCAGGGAGGGCAATTCTGATGAGGAGGCAGCATGACTGTCCAGCTCCCATCGGATGGTGCCAAGAAGGCTTGCCTGGGTCCCCAGCGCTGCTCTGTCTAATATCAGGATATGACTAAAGGCCAGGCAAGGTCTGTAGGCTGCCTGGGGGGGGGGGGCAGCTGCCAGATTGGGGGTGCTAGGGCACCCAGAAGCTGGTGTGCATGTGTGCATATAGGGGCTGGAGGGTGGGGAAGGGTGACTCCCTGGCTGGTAGTCAGGTGTCTGTCCTTTCTGAACTGATTCCCCAGGGTGGTGACCATCCTTGTATTGCACAGAAGATCCTGCTGGAATCTCTTAGGCCATAGCAGTTGCTCACTACATAGTTAAGTACCCTCGCCCCCAGCAGCTCAGAACCTCCAGGGACCTGGCTGTGGAATCTATGAACCACTGCCAGCCGCTACTGTGCCATCTACACCGGGAGAAATGGGCACAGAGCCCCGGCGTACTGGATCAGGGTGTGCTCCGGACATAGTGTCAGGAAGCCACTTGAACTGACCTCACCCACAGCTGACCCTGAGATGCCCCCATCCCTTGCTCCTTGGGGTACTCATAAGCTGTCCCGTGATGTAAAAATTACATATAAGTCTCAGGGTCTTTGTGTTTAAGTTGCAAGTATGTGCACATGCCTGTGGGGGACCACAGGATAGCTTCTGACACCATTTTTTGATTGTTTGACTGTTTTTTATCTGTTTTTGAGACAGGGTCTTTCACTGGCCTGGAACTTGAGTAGTAGGTAGGCTGGTTGGCCAGTGAGCCCCAGAGATTTACCTGTCTCCAGCTCCCCAGTGCTGGAATTACAAGGGTACATCATCACACCTAGCCGCCGCCTCACCGTCTTCAAGACAGGATCTCACGATGTAGCCCTAACCTGTCTGGAACTCCCCATGCAAATCAGTTTTGTCAGGAACTCACAGAGATCCCCCTGCCTCTGCCTCCTGAGTAGTTTTAAGGGCTCGTTGGTTCATTTCATGTGTATGGGTATTTTGCCTGCACGCATATAGGATCCTGAGAGGCCGTAAGAAGACATCAGATCCTTCTGGGATTAGAATGACAGATGGTTGTGAGCCACTGTGTGGATGCCACGAGGCCATCCCATAAGCCCCGCAAGTGCTTTATTATTTATTTTTTTATTTGTTATTTATTAATTTATAATTCACTTTGTGTCCAGATCACGGCCTCCCTCCCACCTTCCCTCTTCTCTTCCCAGATCTGCACCCCCACCCCCCACACAACTGTTTTTATTTTATTTTTTAAGATTGGTTTTTAGTTCTGTGCTCTGTGTTTATTTGGGTGGGTACCCCTGGAGGCCAGAAGAGACCTTCAAATTCCCCGAAGCCTGAATCACTGGCAGTTATGAAATGTCTGTGCCCGGTGTTGGGAGCAGACCTACAGTCCTCCGTAAGAGCAGTCCAAGCTCTGAGCCGTGGGGCCGTCTCTCTAGCCCACCCTTGCTTTCTTCCCTGGGTTCTAGGGACTGAACTCAAGCTCAGCACTTCTTGGTGGCAACACTTTACCAGTTGAGCTATCTCCTCAGCCCCAGGTTCCCAGCTTACTTTTTAAAGATCTCCCAAGTGTGGTCCTGCCACAAGCCCAGGATGGCAAAAGAAATGTCCCTGACTTTGGGAACGCAAGCTAATGTTCTTCTGTATGGCAGCTGGGTCCTACCTGGAGTTCTGATGTGTCTCCGGACTTGCTGAACCGGGGTTCAGTCAGGGAAGGCTTCATGGAGGAGGATATGCTTGAATTGAATATATAAACAAAACCTATCCAGCAGACAGAGGCAAGAGCGACCCAGTGTAGGGATGGCCTATGCAAAGGCCTGAGGGGAGCTGCTCACGGTCTGCACACAGTGAAAGAAAGACCTAAGCTAGGTGTGACAGCCTCACCAGGCCCTGCCCGCCCTCTCAGGTTATCCCAGCTTCCATCAGGGACAGGACACATCTGAATGGGCATCTGAGTCCTCTGTGCCCTCCCTCCTCAGCCCCTAGCACAGAGGACCTGAGCTGCTCTCTCCTCTGCCAGCAATCCAGGGTAGGTGGCATGGCCAGACAGATTGGTCCCAACATGTGGGAAGCTGAGCTGTTAGGCCACTGTTAGACACTGTTGGACAGTTTCACCCATGTGTTAGGCACCTTTGCCCCTTCCAGATGCATAGGGCAGCTCCCAGGGCTGAGGGTCAGGCACCTCCCAGGTGGGGGACACTTGAGCCCTCAAGCGACCGAGCCTTCTGCCTGCCACCTGGGAATGGCACTTATGTCATGTGTAATGAAGCCAGAGGGAGCCTCATTCTCCAAAGCCCTCTAATGTGTTTGGAAAGAGCAGTTGAGCGGCCCTCAATGCTCAGTCACTGATGGATACCACTGCTCCCAGCTTTTGTTCTTTCTGGGCCTCTGGGCACTGGAGTCCAGAGTGTCATGTGATGTCATCACAGTCAGCAGAATTAGATTCTGCTGCCACGGCAGGCCCCATTCAGGCTGGAGGGCATTATGCCACCCCCACACACCCCCGGCACAGGAAGAGGTTGATCACTCATAGTCCCAGGTTGGTGTCTGGCTCACAGCAGACGGTGGTGGGGGGGTGATCCTCGTGGTAGTGGGGAGTGAGTGTCATGATGACTGTGGTAACAGGAACAGTCAGGGACTCCTGAGGGCTGAGCATGTTAAAGAGAGGAGCAGGGTAAGGAGTGCAGAGACTGTAATAGCAAGATGGCCCTGTCATGCTGTCATAGGCCCCTGTCTCTTAGATCGTGAGTACCCTTTTGGGAAGGGGTGTTGTCCTTGTTGAAAGGGGGTTCCATCTTGCAACAAGCTGGGAGTTGCTCACCCCAAGCTGGGTGCCACCCCTCTGCCTGCAGCTCTCCTGAGCCACCTGTCATTGGCCAGTCCCTTCGGTTATCCCAAGAACACAGGATCCTGGGTAGGGACAGAGACTGGCCTAGAAAGAACCTAAGAGTTAAGTGGAGGTAGGCCAGAAACCTTCATGAAGCCTGGGATGTCGTGGTAGAAGGCAAATGGAGATAGGACGGTTTCCTGGAAAGGGCAGCCTCAGGCAAGATGGTAGAGAGGCGTCGGGGCTCCCGTAGGGTCTCCTATTTCCCACATATTGGGATTTTTATGTGCTGGTTCCTTTTCAGGAGGCACGGCATTAAATGATCTTTCCAGAAACTGCTGATATCTCTGGGGTTCAAACATGCACCTATTACTTAGCCAGTCAGTTAGCAAGGAGGCAGCTGGGCATGATGGGAGTCAGGTAATTCTATCATCTCCCACTACCACCCCCACTGCCTTCCAGTCCCCTCCCCACACACCAGGGATCTTAGGTATCTTCTGTGCCCCACCTGCATAAGACATTTATTATCCCTCCCTTGGTTCCCATAATTCCTGCAGATGCCCTTCCCAACTTACCATAAGCAGGTACCCTTGTTGCCACACCTTCAGTAAACATAACAGAGATCCTGAGGTTCTATGGCCTACTCCTTATCCTCTGCTGGCAATTGGGATGAGCTGGGGGCCCCCTGAAAGTGATTTGTGTAGATATTATATACTAATCTTTAAGGTATTCTCTCTCTCTCTCTCTCTCTCTCTCTCTCTCTCTCTCTCTCTCTCTCTCTCTCTCTGTGTGTGTGTGTGTGTGTGTGTGTGTGTGTGGTTGTGTGTGTTTGCAGGCCAGAGGTTAACATCATATGTCTTTGTCTTTCGATTTCAAGGTTCTGTTTTGAAAAGGTAAAATGTATATGTGTGTACATGTTCAAGCGAGTGAGTATGCATGTGTCTGTGGGTACATGTGTGTGCTGCAGCAGCATGTATGTGGAAGCCAAAGGACAACCTTTGGGAGTCAATCTCTTTCCTGGGACTAAACTTAGGATGGCAGGCTTGACGGGAAGTGTCCCTATCTGCTAAGCTATCTGGCCAGCTCCATTTTAAATTTTAAGCAGGGTCTCACTTTGTAACTCCTAGCTAGCTTGGAACTCAGTATGTAGACCAGACTGGCTTTGAACTCAGAGAACAGCCTGGTTCTGCCGCTCCTGAGTGCTGTGATTAAAGGTGTGCACCACCACACTTGGCTCCAGTTTTAAATCTTGATGACGTATTATCCTTTTTTTTTTTTTTGTACCATTTAGGAAATCTTTCCCAAATCCAATGGCACAAGGACTTCTTCTAATTAAAACTTTCAACTCTTTCCTTTCGGTGGGTGATCCATTTTGAGTTAATTTTTGTGAATTTCTTTGCAGCATATACATAGGAACCCAGTTCAGTTGTTTTAAGGTTCCTGGTGCTCTGGGTCAGTATCTGCCAAACCTCCTCACCAAACCTCCTCACCAAACCTCCTCACCAAACCTCCTCACCAAACCTCCTCTCCAAACCTCCTCACCAAACCTCCTCACCAAACCTCCTCACCAAACCTCCACTCCACTGCTTGTGAAGTTGAGACCTGTTCTAATCTCAGGTGGCTCCTGAGCCCCTGCACCTCTGACCTCCTTCTGTACACACTGTAGAGACAAAAACTACCCTTGCCCCACTCCTGACACCCTCGCCCCACTCCTGACACCCTCGCCCCACTCCTGACACCCTCGCCCCACTCCTGACACCCTCACCCCACTCCTGACACCCTCACCCTACTCCTGACACCCTCGCCCCACTCCTGACACCCTCGCCCCACTCCTGACACCCTCGCCCCACTCCTGATACCCTCGCCCCACTCCTGACACCCTCACCCCACTCCTGACACCCTCACCCCACTCCTGACATCCCTGGAGCATCATCTGGCATTGAACATGGGGCACAAAAAAACCAAAAAGTATTTCTCTGAGATCATCCCATTTTTCTCTTTCTCTTCTTCCCCCACCTTCGCCCTCTATCCTATCACTCTCTCTGTGTGATACACACACACACACACACACACACATACACACATACACACACATGCACATACACACACATGCACATACAGACATATACACACACATACACACATATACACATACACATACACACACGCACATACATATATGCTCACACCAATGCACTCACGCACTCACACACGCACTCACGCACTCACACACGCACACACGCACATGTGTGGAGGCCAGAGGTTAACATCAGACATTCTCATCTACCAATTTCAACCTTGTTCTTTGAGACAGTCTCCCACCGAACCTGTTGTAGCTTGCTGATTGGCTACACTGGCTATCTAGTTAGTGAGCTTCTTGGTTTCACTATCTCTGCCTCGCTAGAACTGAGATTACAGGCTCTGCCACCGCACTCAGCTTCTTACAGGGGTATTGGGGATCAGAACTTGGACCCTTATGCTTGCAAGGCAGGCACTTTACCCATCCCTCCAACACCCCCAGCCCATCTTTAAACGCACTCTGCTCCCCTCCCTCAAATGCTTCCCATTGCCCCCCATTGTCTGCAGAATGTAGTTATTGAGTTCCTTCCCCTATTGTCCCTGTGTGTGATGGGGTTGAGCTCTCCTCCTTGCAGCCTGTCCTTGAAGACTGTGCCTCCCCTGAGTTCTGCCTCTGGTGTCTAGCTCTACGACCACAGCTGCGTCCCTGTCTCGGGGCGGCTATCGGGCACCTTAGGAATCTGCGTTCCCAGCTGTCAAGTGGCACGGAAAAAAGGACGAGGGCCACAAACCCTATGTTGGTCCCAGGCCCTCCCCTCGCAGCTGTATGCTGTAAACCCGAAACTGAGGATGGACTGGTTCATGGTCATGACGCCACACTCCCCATCTGCCCGAGGGAGGCTTCCAAGCTTGGAATTACAGTTCCCAAATACGTACTTACTTGGGTTTGCCTTGGAAAAGGTTACCATTTAAGTATCACCCGATAACACGCACACATGCCCAGCTACATCTGAAATTACAGAGTACTGTCCCCAGCCTGGCCAGTGTCCACAGCTGGGCTAGGAAGTGACCAGTGAGAAAGTGCCCAGGGAGAGACTGTAGCATGGGGGAGAGGCTGAGGCTCCATGCGATCCCTGGAAAGGACGGGTAAAGTTTAGGACCATCTTTTAGCCTCTTTGTACCTCGATTTATCATTTGTAAGATCAGGGTAGGGCTGGAGAGATGGCTCAGCCGTTAAAGGCGAGGCTCACAACCAAAAATATAAGATCAGGGTAGGGCTGCGGCAAGCAACAGCAAGACTGTGTGAAACACACAGTCGTCACTTACGCATGCTCCCGCAAGTGGGAACTGGGGGATGGAGAACGGCCCTGGAGTGAAAGGTAGGAGAGCAAGCCAAGCCCCCTGAGTTTTATAGCCCAAGGTGAGGCCTGGTGATGACACCCCAAACTGATGTCAGTGACCATCAGCAGTGCCACTCTCATGACTACAGTAAGGGCTGCTATGGTGCTTGGGACCTCAGTCACCATGAGGCGTGAGTCTCGGGGAGGAGGCCATTCACTAAGCACTGGGCTTGGCACACACAGAGAACTGGGTGTCTGAGTCAGGCTCACAGGGGCCACAGCTGTAGTGGGAGCCCAGAAGCAGTGCTCAGAAACCACTCCCACCCCACCATGCTCCCAGCTCGGGCCCCTTACCCACTGCCAGTTCCTCTCCCAGGGCAACCTCTCTCCGGTCTCTAAGCTGGTCTCATCTGCCAGTTCCTGAATGGTACCAAGCACATACGAATTGGGTGTTCATGCTAAGTCACCAGTTTTGAGGCCCCCTTTACAGCTTCACATCTACTGACTGCCCCATCTCACAGCCACCAGGTGGGTGGCTCACCTGAAGGGCAAAACTACCAGATAGTCCTGTGTCCATTCCACACCTACCAGTTCAAAGTTAGGAACTGGAGATGAGAAGAAGCCCACACTTCCAGCAGCCCAAGACCAGTTCCACGCCTCCTGAGGTTCTTATAGGATGCTCTTCCCAGATGGCAAAAGGCTCCACCCACTCCTTCACATCTGGACTCTGTAGGCAGCACTGGGCATGAAGGCACACAACGTTTAATCCCAGCACTCAGGGGAGACAGAGGCAGGCAGATCTGTGTGAGTTTGAGACAGCCTGTTCTAGATAGTGAGGTCCAGTCCAGTCAGGGCCACCAGCATCTAATCCTGATAGCCCTGGGCAGTAGCCAGGTCTCCACGGAGAAGGAGACAGAATAGGCAGGGTAGAGGTGACCGAGACTGTGGGGGAGAAGCAGGGCTCAACAATACGCACTAGCCCTGCCTATGTAGGGTCTGCAGGAGGAGCCAGGGCTTGGTCTCCTTAGCTGGCTATCTGGCCTCTGAGGGGCAGGAGTAGGTGAGTAATTGAGTGAGCGGTTTGCAGGCATGGGTCCTCTCCCACTGCTCGCTCCCTTGGGTGCACCCTATGTGATAAGGAGGAAAGAAGTGGAAAGTAAAGAAGGTAGAAAAGAAAGAAGGAAGGAGGGAGGGAGGGAAGGTGGGAGGGAGGGCACCATGAGGGACCACCCATCCCACCTACCGTTTCTGGATGTAGAAAGATGTTGCTTTCTTGCAGGGGTCCCTTCCCCTTCACTCCGCCTCATGCACTGTTCGATTGGCCTTGGGTTTCTTCTTTTCTAATTGAATTCTATTTGCTCAGAAGAGAACAGAAAAAATACTGTTTGACTGGGTCAGCCCCTCCTCCTTGCACTCCAGAGGAGCGGGAGAGGCCAGGGGCAGCCTCCCCAGTGACCTCCTTTCAGGGCCTGTGTGAATAAACTGTGGTAGCCATGACCCTGTATGCCTGCAGCCAGCCAGCACGGGACAGGTGTCCCCAGGACAATTCCCAAGGCCTCCGGGGCAGTGGCAGGCACTGGAGATGGAGATCTGGGGACTACTCCAGGGGGAAGAATGCTGGAGGTAGTAGGGGTCCCTGGGGGTGGCGCCCGAAAGAAGCTGGCCATGGGACCCTAATGAATGTGGATGGCTGGGCATGAATATCTATTCAGAGCCTGGCCCTTGTTCTCTCTGCATCCTCAGCCTGGGAGGCCACAGATGTCCCAGAGTGAGTCAGAAGATTCCACTGACAGAGGCCCTTGGTGGGAGGGGCTTATTTTGGGCCTTTTGTCCCTGAAGCCAGTAAAGCAAGAAGGGGGGCTTTCACTTAAACTTGACCGCTGGTGGTTCCCAGCAGCTGTCAGCAAGCAGGTTGAAGATGACTTTCAGTAAGCCATGGAGGCTTAACCCTGGTGGCTCCAGCCCTTCTGGTGAGCAGAGTCAACAGTGAGGCCAGCCATGGGTGTCTTTCACTGTCTGAGGCATGGATGGAGATACTGAGGCAAGGAGAAGTCGAGCCACCAGCTTCCAAGCCTACACAATCTTACAGAGCCTTTCTGGCATCTTAGATGCGAGGGCATTGTTGGCTGAAGAAAGTGTGAGGGGGAAGGATCTTATTGTTGTGTTTCAAGCCCATGTGACATTCTCCAGGGGCCTGAGGCTGATAGAGGGTCCTTCCCTAGAGTCCTTAGTGTCTCGCACCCCTTATTGAGGATATGCCCTTTGAAGACTACTTTGACCAAGACCATTCAAGACATGTGCACAGACCCACGTAGACAGTCTTTTGCTCACTAACCAACTCCCCCATGAGCTAGGGTGGCGACAGTGGGACAGACATGGACGTACTGGCTTCTTCCAAGCCTGTAGACGTCTCCAGGCCTCTCCTGGCTCTACTAGTTCAGGCTGCACACTGAGGTTGGACCAGTGTGAGAAAGGATCGTACACCCCCTCTAACCCTTGGGGTCTGTCCCTTGGGAACCCAAGGAGAAAGGATGCTATGCTTGGGTGGCTTGCTGTCTGTTCACCTATAACCCTGAGTCTAGCCTGGGTAATGAATCAGAAAACCTACCTCAGGGGTCTCTAGCACTTGCCTGACTAGGTTGGTCAATGCTGGCCTAAGGACCTGTGGAGTTACTTGCTCGCCACTGCCCTGGAAAGATAGCATTGCTATCACTAATAGAAATGTTAACTAACTTCCATAGAGTCACACAAAGATGCACGGGGAAGAATGGACTGGGTATCCCTGTGCTGGATAGTTTTATGTCAACTTGACTCAAGCTAAAGTCATCTGAACCTCAACTAAAATAATGCCTCCATAAGATCAGGTTATAGACAGACCTGTAGGGCATTTTCTTAATTAATGACTGATGGGGGAGGGCCCAGTCCATTGTGGGTGGGGCCATTCCTGGGATGATGGTCCTGGGTTCTATAAGAAAGCAGGCTCAACAAGCCAGGGGAGCAAGCCAGTAAACAGCATCCCTCCGTGGCCTCTGCATCAGTTCCCACCTCTAGGTTTCTGCCCTGCTTGAGTTCCTGCCCTGACTTCAATGAACAGAGATGTTCTGCAGAGAAGCAGAAGCCAAATAAACTCTGTCCTCCCCAAGTTTCTTTTTATAATCACACCGTTTCATCACAGCAATGGTAACTCTAATTAGGACCAATCTCATTCTGCTGGGCTTCCTGCTATAGAGCAATGACGGATGATAGATGCCCAGAGACAGCCGGCAGGGCTGAGGGGCAGGGAGAGAATGGGAGCTGGACAGAGTGACTGGCACTTCTGTGGGTAGATCCTGAGTACATGGACTTGAGGGCCCAGTCTTTTAGCTCTGGATTCTTCCTCTTCCTCCTCCTCCTCTTCCTCCTCCTCCTCCTCTTCCTCCTTTTCCTCCTCCTCTTCCTCTTCTTCCTCTTCCTCCTCCTCCCCTTCTTCTTAAGACTGAGAGTTACCACCGGTGGTTAAGTTCAAGTCAGGCAAGCCTTTTTGGTCTGTTCCCAGAGCCCCAAGAGCTGAGCTGTCCCTCCTAAACAGGTACCACCAGCTCAGGCTGTATGTGGTGGCTGATGTAAAGACTGCTGACCTGCCTTCCTTTCAAGGCAGCCCCTCTTCCTGTTGACAGCAGCAATTGCCACCCATAGAAGCTTGGAGAGCCCAGGCCCTTCTTCCTCACCCTCTTCCTCTTACTCCCTTTCCTCCCCTCTTCCTCCTCCTCCTCTTCCTTCCCCTCTTCTTCCTCCCCTCCTCCTCTTCCTCCTCTTCCTCCTCCTCCCTTCCCCTCTCCCTCCTCCTCCTCTTCCTCCCACTTTTCCTTAGGGTCTCTTTTTTGCAACTGTCCTATCATATCTCTAAATGGCTCACTCTATATAGAGCCAGTAGAGTTTTCTGGACCCAGAGTGACAGTAGAAGCTAGGAGAGACCCACAACTTCTCTCTTGTGGACTTGATCTTAGGCAGAGGCTACATGCCAGGATAAGAGGCTAAGGGAGCTTGGGACCACTGGGTGATGTTTCTCATCTGGGAAACGGTCTGGTTGCGCCTAAGAACCCCAGCATTGGAGATTCGAGCACCTTTGTCTCTGAAGTGACTCCAGTTGTCACCCAGAAGATGACATGAAGGAGGAGGGAGGGAGTCAGTTGTTGGGAGACACCACCTCTCTCCCTAGAGTGAAGGACAGATGGTCTGTTCAGGGCCTTTGTCTGCTGTTTCTCCCTGCTTGGGGCTACTGGCCAGGTTCCCCAGTCCTTGGCCCTCACAATTCTTTCCCTAGAAGTTCTGGGGTGGGGTCCAGTCGGCTGGCAAAGGACCACAGTGCTTCTCTCATAGGCTCTGAGCTCCCAGAGGATCCTTCTGCTGAGACCTCACTCAGGTTCCTGACCCTTGTTCAGAACTGGCCAAGGCAGATGCTTACAGCAGCTTCGACCCATGTCTTGCCTGATGGCAGGTATCCTCCAGCAGAGGCTGAGCCCCTGCCTTCCTATGCTCATAGTGCTTGTGCAGGGGTTGCAGGTGTGCCATGTGTGGTGGCCGTGGCGAGGTGGTGTGTCCCCGAGGCAGCCTCTGAGTAAGGCACCACTTTGACCTCTCCGCCTCCTGTTGTTCCACGACCAGAACTTTCCAGACCACAGGCAGGAAGGGCAGAGGATGCACACAAAGGACACTGCCTGGATTGCTGTCTGCAGAGGCTCAGCTCAGCTCCCTTTGATGTTTTGAACCCATGGGAATCACTGAGAGGAATTATTTCAGCTCCCAAGAAGGGGACTTGGCGACAGGTGACTTGTCTCGCAGATTGCTAAGGTGCTAATGAGTGCTAATTATAATCTGATGGCCTTGCCAAGGCAATCTGTCCTGCTGGGACAGGCGGGGACCAGTCACCAAAGTGAGTGGGTAGCTTTGGGGGATGGGTGTCTCTGTGTCTTGGTGCTGGCTAGGGGGATGTCCCTGTTCAGACGTGTTCTTGTATTCTAAGGGGAGAAGAGACATTCACGCCTTGGAAAGGCAGGTGAGGTGAGAAGGGACAGCGGCAAGGCCAGCAATGGCTTCTTCCTTTTTCTACAGACAGGAAAGGAGCTGTGCAGGCAGAGAGGCCCAGCAGGGTTGCCATGGGAACGCCTCCTGATTGGAAAGGGATTCTGTTGGGGTGCGAAGGACAGAAGGAGGCACCCTGAATCCTTTCTACCTCACCCGTTCCCTCCCTCAGCCTGGGACCCACTCCAAGGCAGGCAGCCACAGGCTTGCCCAAGCTTCTGGAGAGCTGACGAAGAAACTGGAATTGACTTCAATTCCACGTACACTGGAGCCTGGTCTCTGTCCCATGGCAGACAGTAGGTGAGGGCTTAGCTCAAATGTGACTCCCCTAAAGGCCTGGCCCAAGCTTTCCTGGCTCGTAGCCTGAGCCACCGAGGTGGGAACTGGACCTACAGAGGGCGGGAGATCCACATAGTCTGTTCTAACACAGATGTGAGCTCCAGGAATCAGTGACAGTTCCTGCTTGTCAGATAGGGACACTGAAGCTTGGGGACCTTAAGATAAGTGTTTGAGGCTACGAGATGACCAAGAGGAGGCAGGGCTGGTGAGAAAGGTGAGAAAGTGCTTGGAGTCATGGCTGAAGACTACAGGTGGCCTCCTATGGCCATAAGTGAGCAAAGATGGCGAGCAGAACCGCATCACACAAAGGCAGGCGCGGGCTCCAAACTCGCCAAGTTCTTTGGTGGCTTGGAGGCTAACTCTACTTCACTTCGGTGAAGAGAACTAGGAAAAGTAGTGGAAAAGTGGAAAGTGGAAATGACTTATTTCCAGTAGGCAAGCTGTGGAATTAGGTTCCCACCAACAGGTATGCAGAAAGCCAGGCATGGTGGCCCAAGACCATATTCCTGGGGAGCACTGGGGAGACAGAATATCAAGGAGCTCAAAGGCATCCTTAACTATAGAGGGAGTTCAAGTCTAGCTTGGACTTTAAGAGACCCCTGTCTCCAAACATCAACCAACCAAGCAAGCAAATGGATGGAGAAAGGAAATATGGCGCCTATACACAATGAAGTTTTACTGAGCCGAGAAGAGGAATGAAATGAGGTCATTTACAGGTAACTAGGTGGAGACCACATCAGTGAAATCAGGCAGCCTCGGAGAGACAGACATCACACTTTCCCACCTGGTGTGCAGTGTGTTGGTTAGTTTTTGTCAACTTTACACAAACTACTGTCACCTGGGGAGAAAGATCCTCAATTGAGGAGATGCCTCCATCAGATGTGCCTGTTTGCAGTATATTCTCTCTCTCTCTCTCTCTCTCTCTCTCTCTCTGTCTCTCTCTCTCTCTCTTCCTTCCTTTTCTTCCTTCCTCCCTCCCTCCCTCCCTCTCTCCCTTCTTTCCTTTCTTTCTTTCTTTCTTTCTTCCTTTCTTTCTTCTTGTTGTTTTTTTATTTTAAGAGGGAGAAAGAACGTGCAGTTGGCAGTGTATTTTCTTTGATTAATGACTGATGTGGCAGGCCCTAGCCTACTATAGATGGTACTGCTCCCCAGACAGCTAGTCCTAGTGCTGTGTAGGAAAGGCACCTGAGGCTCTAATGCCTGTGTTCAGGTCCTGCCTTGATTTACTGCTTTGGCTTCGCTCAGTGATGAGCTATCAAGAATGAGTGAAAATAAATCCTTTCCTCCTCTAAGTTGGTTGTGGTCTGTATTTTATCACAAGATAAAAAGCAAAATAGGACGTGCAGGATGTGTGTGTGTGTGTGTGTGTGTGTGTGTGTGTGTGTGTATACACATGTGTAACACGAAAACAGAAGAAGGACTATTTGGGGATAGAAATGGGACCAGATGGGGCAGGAGAAGGCCATGGGGGCCATGAATATCAGCAAAGTATTATGATATCTTGATTTTGAACATGAAACTATATATGAAAATCTCCATAATGAAATACATAAAATGAGTAAAATAATTAATTTAGACAAAGGGGGAATCATTCCCTTCTGCACTCTGCCAACTCTGGTCCTTCACAACCAACATTATGGCGGGAGAAAATTGCCCATATCTCTGAGGGCCTGAGACCCAGAGTAACTTCATAGAGCCCTCACTAAGCGCCATCTGCTACCTCTTGTCAGCCTCAAACCCCAGGGCCAGCAGGTGCAGGACAGGTCAGCATAGCTGAGCAGGCTTGCACTGGCTGACCACTTAGACCAGCCCATCTTTCTCTATTTTCCTTACTATATTTTTTTTCACAACATAGGAGATATAGGCTCTCATGGGTCCCACTCTGTGGGGCCAGTTGGGTCCCTCAGTGAACAGGAGCATGTGGGGAAGAGGACACAAGCCATCAAGCATCTTCCTGATCAGAACAGGCTCTGTGCCTATGATTCAAGCGGCGGAAGGTTTGGCGGTCCCAGTGAGACGGTCACTCCGAGTGCCTGTGTTCTGGGTGGTCAGGACCAGGTCAGGCTTTGCATGGAGCCAAGCATCCTTTACATGTCGCTGAAGCATTGCCCTGCAGCTGCAGTGACCCCTGCTCCAGCTCTGCTGTCAAAGGACACAGTCTGCCACCCATGCTCTGTCCCTTCCCTTCAAATGCCTCTCCATGGTTCGGGGGGCGGGGGAACAGGACAGCTATTGGGCAGTGCCTCTTCCTAGCCTCAGCTCCCACTCTGTGTGGACCCCTCAGGTGTGAGAAGAGAGGTATATTTGGTCTCCCACCATCTGTCCTGTGACACCTCTGTGAGGATACCCCAGCCAGCAGCCCTGGTCCAGCCCCAGCCAGCAGTCCTAGTCCAGCCCCATCAGCTTCTGGGTGCTTTTATTCCCCTTTCCCTAAGGAGGAACCAGAGAGCTGGGTATTGTCAGAACTGGGGAACCTTGCAGGGGAGCCAGTTTCCTTGGAGCTTGGCAGGCTGGGGGCAGAGCCTCCTGTTTTAGGAATACTCACATAAAGGTCTGTCTTCCCCAGTCCACAGGTGAGTCCTTTAAGGATTAAAAACATACTGCAGGACCAAGTGGCCACAAAAGTCGCCTCTGCTGCCAGGCCTGCTGAGTGGAACTCTGGTGTCCTTTCCTACCCGGAAGGTGTATGCCTGCTCTCCCCACACAGTCGTCACTTTCAGGGAATCAGTGACAATCCAGGGACAGGCCTAGAGCAGCACAGCATCCTGGCTTCTCTGATTTGATCTCTCTGACGTCCTCAAAGGATTTTTTTGTTTTCTTTAAAACTGCACTGTGAGGTATCTACTGGCAAAATGGCAAAGCCATAAAGGGTCTGCTGGTGAAAGGGTTGGCTATCAACACACTGGCCGAAGTGGACTGTCCATTGGAGCCACAGCCTCTGTGAAGGGAACCATGGTGATGACTTCCTCCCCCATCTGAGAGACGTGTGTGTGTGTGTGTGTGTGTGTGTGTGTGTGTGTGTGTGTGAGTGTGTGTGATCATGTGACTATCACCAACAGAAAACGTGCATAGCATGCCCGCGCTGTAAGGGAGCACCCAAGCTACCTTGGGGCTCCTAGTCACTGTCACACTCAGCTTGTCACCATGTCCTCTGTCACTATCTGAAGTCATCCCACTTCTGGACTTTTGAAATCTTGTGTGTTTTCACCAGTGACATCAGCGTCTCCCCTCTCCCTCTCTCCCTCTCTTCCCCTCCCCCTTCCTACAGCTCTTCTCAGAGGCTCAGCCCACGATGTGTAGTGTGCACAATGCGTGTAACTAGGGACCTCGATGCCCCTGATAGTAAGTGAAAGGGAGCCATCACCCACTCAGGAAAGCAGATATTCCAGTCCAAGCCAGACCTCGCTCATCACCAGGGCTCTCATGGCCTCATCACCATGTGCCCTAGGTGCCTGGGCCTAACCCACAGAGCTGCCCAGGACAGTGTCTGTTTATCCAGACACAGTAGAGGCACACATGTGCCATGCACCGCGCCTGTGACCATCTCAGGTCCCCTTCCCATGCAGTAGCCAGGTATCTAAAGCACAGATCCCGAGGATATCACCAGGGCTGCAAGAAGCTTCTGTCCGAGCCCAGAAGCTCCCATGGAGGCAAGGTCCTACCGTGTCACCAGGTTAGGAAGAGTGCCTTAGCCAGGGCTCAGTCAGGGGCCCCTGGATCCCAGTGACTCTGTAGACAGGGAAAACAGACCTGGAACAGCAGTCATTTCTTAAGGACCGTCCCCACCCCAGTCCTTTGTCCAGGCTGTGCAAAGCCTGTGCAAGAAGCGGGGTGGGGGGTGGGGGGGGTCCTCACTTCTGGAACATTCCTCTTGCTTGTCTTTAAAAGCAGCTTAATTTAAGTACAATCGCCAAGCAATTAGCCGTGCATATTTAAGGGGTACCATTTGATAAGTTTTGACACGTATGCATCTGTGAAGGCACCGCCACTAACTCGGAATAATGAGCAGGCTCATCTTCCCACAGAGGCCCCTTGTGACAACCCCCACTCCTGCGTTCCCGGCCCCTCGCTGTCTCTGAGCAACCATCTCTACCTGCTCTCTGCCACACAAGGGTTTGTACTTTCTAGATTTTAGATAAATCCCAATTTCTCCACCTAGTACAATTATTTCTAGAGCAGGAGTCTTTTCACCCCCTCCTCTTCTTCCCCCTCCTAAACCCTCACCCTCTTAGTGTGATGTATGTGCACAGGTGTGTGAAGGTGTGCATGATATCAGAGGTTATGCTAATAGGTCAGAAGAGGATTCTGGGTAACCTGTTGCATCTCTCTCCACAGGATCTCTCACTGAATCTGGAGCCAGGCTGGTGTCCATCAAGCCCCAAGGATCCTCCTGTCTCTATTCCTCACACCACCAGGGTTACAGGTCCATGTGAAGCCAGGTCCAGGTTTATATGTGGCTTCTGGGGTCTGGGCTTAGGTCCTCATGCATATGCAGCAAATGCTTTTTACCCACTGAGTCATCTCTTCAGCCTCCAGTGTAGCCTTACTGTCCAGTGGACCTCACAGTATATTCCTACTCCATGGCAACACCACAGTGTGTGTCTTGTGTTTACATCACAGCATCTGGTGTGTGCCACACTGCGATGTGTCTTTTGTGTAGCATTCAGGCCATGTGCAATCCTGAAAGCTATGCCGCTGTATCGGGTGACCACACTGCCATTTATTTTCCCCCTTACACAGAAGATAGACGTTCAGGCTCTTAGCCATTAAGGGTATTTCAGTATTTAGTTACCCATAAAGCTGGTATGAATATTCATGTCCCAGTCTCTGTAGGAACAGCTGGTGCAGTTTCTCTTGGGTAAATAAAAGGCTAAAATGCCTGCATCATATGGCCAGTATATGTTTAACTTTTAAAACACCTTCCAAGCTGATGTCCTTAGTACCTGACATTTGTTCTTACCGACAGCGGTGAGTTCCAGTCCCCCTACACCACGACACCCTCGGCATTTGTCAGCTTTTCTAAGTGGAGCTGTTTAATAAACAGGCAGGTTCCACTGTGAGTTTCTTACCATAATGACCTAATGATATTGACTGTCTTTCTATGTGCTCATTGGCTCTTTGTGTATTTTCCTTTGTGAAATGTTACTCAAATGATTTATTTTTGAAGCTGGATTACGAAGATTCTTTATCTGTTCTGTATACAGTTTATTTATCTGACATCACCAGATATAAGCTTCAAAATAAGGTTCTGCCACAGTGGTCTGTCTTCTCCAGCTCTTAATAATGTCTTTTAAGCACTGGAAATGTTTAATTTTGATGGGGTCAAGTTTGTTAGTTTACTCTTTCCTAAGTATTGCTCTTGGTGTCAAAACTAAGCAACTGGAGGCTGGAGAGATAGTTCAGTGGTTAAATGGGCTTGCTGTTTTTGCAGAGGATCAGGGTTCAGTTTCCAACATTCAGCAACTCCAGTTCCAAGGGGGATCCAACACCCTCTTCTGACTTTTTTTTGGGCACATACTTACACACACACACACACACACACACACACACACACACACACCTTAAAACAAAACAAGGCACAAACACCTAAGAAACCATTTAAACCCAAATCACAAACCTCAACAGTTTTAGGTTCTGAGTCCATTGTGAGTTAATTTTTGGCCATGGGGCCAGGTATAAATTGAAGTTTACTCTTTAGCATTTTGTGCACAAATATTTGAACACTCTAATAGCATTTGTCAGAGAGTTGCCACACTGCAGTTTAAACCACCTTTGTGAAAATCAAGCTGACCATGTGTGTGCATTTCTGTTTTGGGCCTGTCTTTTTCAGCAATCTATTCATCTATCCTCAAACCAATACCATGGTCTCTCGACCTTGTTCAAACTTGTCCAATCCTGTGGTTAGTTCTAGTGGGTCTCTTGCAGCTTTATTGGTCTTTCTACAGAGCAATTATGTCATCTGTAAGTAATGAACATTTCCCTTCCTTTCGGTCTGGATTACTTTCTCTTTTCCTTCTTACCTGCCTAGAAGCTCCAAGATGATGATGGACGGCAGCGGTAAGTGTGGCTGTCCTTGTCTAGTTCCTAATCTTTGGGGAAAATATATCCAGTCTTTTCTATTAATTGTGATGTTAGCCATAGGGTATAGGCTCCTTCTCAGGTTGAGGAAGTCCCCTTTATGCTCTACTTTCATGACTGTTTATAAGAAATGAATGTGTGATTTTTATCAAATGACTCTTTGTGACTCTTGAGATGATCATACATTTTAGGTTCATACATATGGAAAATTACATGATTAGTTTTCTAATGAAAAACCAACCTTGCATTCTGGGCATAAATCCCATGTGATCACGATAGAATATCTTTTTAACACAGTGCTTAGTTCAATTTAGGTTCCTTTAGAACGTTTTTACTTATGTTCTTGAGAGAAATTGTTTTTTACTTTTCTTGCCATGGTTTTGTGTCATGGAATAAGCTAAGAAATCCATTTTTTTCCTTTTGTGTTTTAAGAGCTTCTGTAGAATTCTTTTAAGTGTGCCTTAGAATTCACTAATGAAAGGCCTGAAGTTTTATGTAATTTTTATTTTTCAAATTATAGATATAGAGATAGTCGGTTTACTTTATTTCTTCTCGAATGAGTTTGGAGGTTCATTTCATAAAAGTTGTCAACCTTACAGGCATATGATTCCCTTGTTTTTTGGTTCTGTATGACCTGTACTGGTGTCTCCTTTCTTGTCTCTGGTGTTAGAATTAGCGTGTTCTCTTTCTTTTCTGATAGACCAGTCCAGCTAGAGTTCTGTTTTACTGATCTCCCTAAAGAGCTAGCATGGCTTTCATTCTCTCTCTCTGCCATTTTTCCTTTATATTTCACTAACTTTTCACTTTCATCTTTATCATTTCATCTGTCTCTGATGAAATGTCTTTGGATTTCAGGTCTCAGATCTGTGGGCTCACAGCTCTCACTGTTTTCAAGGTTTTAGTTTCTAAAGCTGAAACTGAGGTCAATGATTTGCTATTCTTTTTTTTCTCTTGATCGCTTGAGACAGGGTCTGTCTCACTGTAAACTAGGCTGGTCTAGAACTCACTATTTAACCCAGGTTGGCCCCCTTTAACCAAGAACAATCCTACTGCCCCAGGCTCTGGAATATAGTTACAAGCCACCACAGCAGATTCTTTCTTGTCCAGGGTTAAGCACTGCGTAGTCTGAAGCTGAGCCGAGCCCTGCCTCACACTGCCTCACCAGTTCTGGCATGCTGTATTCTCTCTCAACAAGTTTAAAATTCTGGCTTTCTTCTTTGGTTTCTTTTTTTTTTTTTTTTTTTTTTTTTTTGTTTTTTCGAGACAGGGTTTCTCCGTGTAGTCCTGGCTGTCCTGGAACTCACTTTGTAGACCAGGCTGGCCTCGAACTCAGAAATCCTCCTGCCTCTGCCTCCCAAGTGCTGGGATTAAAGGCGTGCGCCACCACCGCCCAAAAGGCAACATCTTTTTTTTTTTTTTTTGGTTTTTTTCGAGACAGGGTTTCTCTCTGTAGACCAGGCTGACTTCGAACTCAGAAATCAGCCTGCCTCTGCCTCCGAAGTGCTGGGATTAAAGGCGTGCGCCACCACTGCCCGGCCTTTGGTTTCTTATTTGACTTGAAAACTATGTATAGTTTTCAAACATTTGAGGACTATCCTGAGCTTTGGGTTTCCCTATGGTCAGAGAACACATTTTAAACAACTCGGTTTATCTTGGTAAATATTCAGTGTTCACTCAAAAAATGCTTATTCTACTGTTTTTGAGCCGGGTATTAAATAAATTACAACCAAGCCAATTTGGCTGTAAATGTTCTTCAAATCTTCTATATCCTTGTTGATTCTCTGTTTGTTCTGTCAGTTGTTGAGAAAGGACATTGATGTTTCTGTCGTGAGTATGACACATTTCTTCATTCAGTTCTGAGTTTTTACTTTGTGAAATTTGAAGATATTTAAGATTATATGTCCTGACTGACAATTCCTTCTGTTTCTCCTCCTCCTCCTCCTCCTCCTCCTCCTCCTCCTCCTCCTCCTCCTCCTCTTCTTCTTCTTCTTCTTCTTCTTCTTCTTCTTCTTCTTCTTCTTCTTCTTCTTCCTCCTCTTCCTGCTTCTTTTCCAGACAGGCTCTCTGTGTAGCCCCAGCTGGCATGGAACTTGATATGTAGATCTCTGTGAGGCCTTGAACTCACAGAGATCTGCCTGCCTCTGACTCCAGAGTGCTGGGATTAGATTATTAGATTATATTTTATTACTTCCAATAAGAAATCTCCTAGCATGGTCTCTTCTGCTGTATGCGACATGTATTTTATAGTTTATAAATTGCTTACTTGGAAGCTTTCTCTTTATCGTTACAAGAATGTGACTATGGTGTCCCTCTGAGTTTCATGCCTGTTGTATCTGGAGTTTTCCCAGTTCCTGGATCTGTGAGCTCTGCTTTAAAAAACTTCTGATCATTATTTTTTTCAAACTTTTTTTTTTGTATCTCTGTGTTTGTGTATATGTGGAGGCCAAAAGTGTTTCTCCTCAGGCACTGTCTACTTTGTCTTTGTTTGTGAGATAGGGTCTCATTATGTAGCCCTGGCTGGCTTGGAACTCACTATGTAGACCAGGCTGACCTTGAACCCACAGAAATCCTACTGCTCCTGAATGCTGGGATTAAAGGTGTGGATACCATGCCTAGCAATGGTTTCTTTTATTTCTTCAGTTTTCTTTCTCTTCTCCTTCCTTCCATCCATACTTCCTTCCTTTCTTCCTTCCTTCTACCTTCCACCTGTCTTTTTTCTTTCCTTTCTTTCTTTCTTTCTTTCTTCCTTCCTTCCTTCCTTCCTTTCTCTCTTTTTTTTTTGGATAGGATCTCTCATTGTCTTAAGACTCATCAAGTAATCTAGATTGCTGGTCATGGAGCTTCAGGCATCCTCCTGTCTCTGCTTCCCAAAAGCTTGGGTTACAACTGTACAGGACCAAGTCCAGCTTTTTTATGTATGTTCTGGGGTTCCTGGTTGGGTCCTTACACTTGTACAGCAAGCACTTTGTAGCCAAGCTGTCTCCCCAGCCCCTTGCAGATTTCTGGTTCTCTACCATTGTGTGTTCAGTTTCTTTTCTCTGTAAGACTAGTTTTTGGCTGACTCCACATAGTGGACATAAGGTTCATGTGTCACAGTCTCCACTAGAGTATGATAATCTTTAGTCCTCTGCATCTCTGTTATCAGGACTAGTGGAATACAGTTGTGACAATCACTTTCAATGTAGCTGTTGGCTAATTAAGACATCTGTGTCCATTCAGTTATGAAGATCACTTTTTCATGGGGGACAATCCTTTTTCTCTGCATGTTTCCACCATCTTTGTTAGTTGACCTTCATGAGACTTTTCCCTCACTGCACACTGGGTAGCTGTGTATTCCAGTCAACCCTGAGCTTTTCTCTGTGATACCATTAAGTTACTTGGAAGTGGTTTAATCCTTGCGGGTCTTGTTGTCATGATCTATTAGGCAGGTCTGCATAAGGGTCCAATCTAGGGCTAAGTGTTTGCACAACTGAAGCAATATTTTTCTGACTCAGCCCTCACCTCTCAAGGCCATCAAATGTCCCACCAGGATTATGAAGCTTTTCAGTCTGCCTAGTAGGGGCAGCCATTATTCCCAAATGGCACCCTCTATACATCTCCAGGGCTCCTGCCCCCCGTGACTGTCTTCTTTTCCTGGATTTGTGGCTCCAGGTGCCCAGTCAGGACAGCCCTCTGGGACTGGTAAGGTCTCTAGTCTCATCCCCTACAATGGCCTGGGATCTCCTAAGGCAGAAGAAGACACTCTTCTTTGTTAGCTCTTGGAGATCAGTGCACCTGCCTGATGATGTTCAATGTCTTGAAAACTACGAATCTATTGTTTGGTTCTTGGACTTGTGTCTGACAGAGAAATCAACAGCCTGATTCCATCTTGCCCAGAAGTAGAAGCTCCCCCTTTTCTTAAGTCAAGGGTTATCTACCTTCTGCTCTCGGGATACGGCCTCATGCAGAGCCCTTACCTGACTGCATCTCTCCAACCAAGCTTATGAGGGCTGAGAAGCTGATTGTAGTGATGGGCACAACTAGTCAGCAGTCTCTGCAGAGAGATGTGATGTGACACAGGTTACTGAGTGCCTGAGTTCTCTGGACAGAGCCAAGCTGGCCAGCTACATACAGTCTCCACTATGAAGGTTAAGAAAAGACACCTGGTGCTCAGAGCTTAGTGGAGGCAAGAACAAGAGGCTAGGATCCCTGGCGGTTACTGACATCTCTGCACAGTTCCTACACTGGAGGAAAAGTCAGAGGAATTACAAATGGAATCGCATGGCAGGTCAGGGGGAAAGCTGGAGATGGGCACCCATGGAGGGGGCTGCAGCAATGGGTGGGTGGAGGGCCTGACTGTCATGTGAGCTTTGTCATGTGGGACCTGGAATTACTGTCACAATAGCCACACCATCACACCCCTACCTTGGTCCCAGATCTACTTTTGCTTTGGCATTTCCCAGCTGTTACCTTGTCTTGGCTACACAGTGATCAGTAGGGGCACATTTGCCCTTCCTACCTAGGAGATGCAGTTGTCAAGGCTGGGGAATATCCAACTATGTGGACTCCTCCCTCACCACGATCACACGTTCTATATTGAAATCATGTCGCCCAAGAAATTAGGTGCCACAAACTCAGCTGCCTCTCTGGGTAGAGTCCCCCTGTATATCAATAGACTCAAGACACAGTGATGTCCTCAGGAAGGCCCTGCAGGGGTTCAAACTGCTGTTGGCTGTCAGTCCTTGGAAATGTGGAGGAACCTTGCTCCCTGACTGGTACAGCATCAATGTGTGTGAAAACGTGTGAGCACGAGGCATGCAAGGTGTGAGAAGCAGCCACAAGTGTATCTGAGACCAAGGCTGGGACTGCCAATCTTTCCAGTTTTACAACTGTCACAAGAATGTGGCAGCTGGGGTTAAGCAGGAGTACTAATCCAGCTTTGATGCTGACCCTCTGACAGGCCAGGGCTTGGGGTCAGGACCACCCGCTCGCACTGCATTAAACAGTTAGTTAAAACTCTTCAGTGGCTAAAGATGCTCTGGGACTAAGAGAACCTGTCTTCGGACCTCCCTGGTAGGGCTTCTGGAAGGAATAACGGGCCAGTGGTATGCCATCTCCACAGTAGAGGTCTAATACAGCAGTTCTTGCCCTCATGAGCCAGATGGCACATGACCTAGATACTGCAAGGTTAGTGACAGTACAGACCTCGAGGTGAACAGGAAGGGACCACTACAGGGGGGAGTTGCAGTTGTGGTTTCCCTGAGGTGACATTTAGGTGAAATCAGGAAGCTGTCAAGGGAGTGAGCCAGAGTGTCCAAGAGACGAGTGTTCAGGGAAGGGAACATACAGAGGTCCTGAGGCCCAGGGGAACCTGGACTTGTGGGGAGTATCTGGGCGGCTGTGACCGGATTGTATAGTGAGGAAGCTAGAGCCACCCAGGGCCATCAGCAACCCTGCCTGCTCTAAGCGAGATGAGAATATGAGGCATTTGGCAAGTGACTTAGGCTTAAACGGGTAGAGATGTAGCGACCACACTGGAGGCAGGAAGCCAGGAGAGGTCCTTATCTGGCACAGTCTCCCAGAGCAAAGGCAGTCAGGTAACCTAGCCAGTCAGGGAGGTAAGGAGACGCAGCAACAAATCTAGAAGGTGGAGCCCCAAGACTTGATGACAGATTCAATGTGGAGAAGGTGGGAGGGCCAGGAGGAAGGAGGAAGAGGAGTGGAGGAGAGGAGAGGCAGGGATAGCTGTGGAGATACTGGGCCAACATCTGACAGAATGGGGTGGCCGGTTACTCTCTGAATCGGGAAGGCTGGGCAGGGATGAGTCTGGGCCTGGAACTGTGTGGCACCTTTATGTGGGAAACACACCAGGAGGGAGCTAGGTGTGGGAATTTGAGCCCAGCGCAGTATTCAGTCAGCAACATTAGTGCTTAGAGCTGAAGAGCCCATGGAGACAAGGAAAATCCAAGCCAGCTTGCCATGGAGAACACTAGATCTATTAAGAGTGGGGAAGGCAGGTGGAGGAACCCCCGCAGAAGCAGCCACTGGGGCCAGTAGCCCGTGAGGTGGGAGTGGACTAAAGGACTCCGGAACTGGGGTGGCCAGGCAGACCTTTGGAGTAGTCAAAGGCTTAAGGTGGGGGAAGGCATGGAGATGCAAACAGATACGACCTGAGGGGTCATCTTTCTAGGGAGCAAAGGACCAAGACATGGTGACTTCAGGAGAGGTGTGCTCTACAAAGGAGCTTTTACAGAAGGAATCACAGGGCCTGGGATCTCCATTGCATCATAAATTGAGATGACCTAAGAGGAATCCTGGGGACTCGGGGAGGGGAAGTAGCTTCTGGGGGTTGGTGTTTGTAGAAGCAGGAAGGCCCTGAGCTGGCAGATAGCTGTCAATGGGAATGGGTTAAATGGCTGCAGGTGGAGAAGAGGCACTGGGGTGTGTGAGGCCGCAGTCACACCTGCATCACCACACGTGTACCATGGAATGGACCGGGGCTTTGCATTAGACTAGGGTTGGGACTGTGCCAGATGAGAACTCCACACGGAGATGGGGTGTGGGTGCAATGTGCGCAGGGGCTATGGAAAGTTAAGTATGATGGAAATGACACCTGGCCTGAGGGAAAGGAGCAGGAGGCAGGGGGTTACCTGTAATGGCATGTTCTCACCGCATCTCTGGCAGGGGTGGCAGAGCAAGGGTCTCTGCCTTAGCTGTCTCCATTGTTATGACAATAGCGGCCCCGCCTCTCAGCCCTAGGTTGCTGAGGTTAAAAGTGCAAGCAGGCTAAGCCCTGGAACAAGCTGGGAAGCTTGGTCTCCCGCCCTCAGCTGGGGTGGTGGTTGAGCCGGGAGCTGAGGCTGCTGTGAGCGCACCCCCTATAGGGTGAGAATGCCTCCAAGGTGGCAGCAGCCGGAAAGCAGGCCGGCTGTGTGGGAAGCAGGTGGCCGGGTGTCTTCTCCTCCCATCAGGCCATCCCCCAGAGGGCAGTGCAGGTTCACCTCTGGCCATACTGCTCCCCTAGCTGCCCGATCAGGGCTTGCTCCTAAGGCCTCTGGTTTCTGTCCTTTTACTTCAGAGTAGGTGCAGGCCAGGCAGCTCTGTGCTTGCCACCAGGGACCCTTCACAGCACTGTAGCATTGCCACTGGAGAGGAAGGACTTGCCCAGGCCACGCTACTAGGACTGGGTCCACTCCTTCCTCCACTGCGGGGCACAGCGCAGGGCCTGTCTCCTCCACTCCGCTAGCACTCCCTCTTTATAGCCCATCGCAAGCTGGTGTTCTTATGTTTGTCCCTCTTGGAAAGCCAGGGCCTTGCTTGTCAAGTCAGGCCTGGCTCACGCTGGACCAGCAGTGACCACCTCTGGCCAGGCTGGGATTCAGGCCCAGGACCACCTTGCATGTGAAAAGGAGGCAGAGACCTCGTGTAAGGGGGGTGGGGGTGGGGGTCCTGTGGGCAAGCTAGTCCTGAGTCCTGTACCTTTCTGCCTTGCCTTAGTGATACTGTACGCCTGTCTACCTCAGTCAGAGGAAAGTGCAGTTTCTGACCCATGCGAGCTTCCCAGAGTTCAGACCTTCAAAGACAAATGGAAAATTCATCACAGCTCAGTGCACCCAGTCTTAGGCAGTGGGTTGGGACAGGCTCCTCTAGGACCCACCCATGTCCCTACCCCATTCCAATGCTGAGCTGGTCTGGTCTGTGAAGAACAGGAGGTGGGTGTGCCTGGAGCACAAGCCAGGGAGAAAGAGGACATGAAGGTAGAAGCCTCAGGGAAGAGGGGCGCAGAGGGACAGGGGGAGGGGAGGTGCTGTGGGTGGGGTGGGAGATGACAAGGGGAGGGGAAGAGTTCTGAACAGGAAGTTCAGAAATGCAGAGAAGGAGAAGCAATTGGAAAGACTGAGAGGGGAAGCTGAGAAAGGCAAGGAGCTGGAGGTCCAACCTGGCCTCTGAATAGGTTTATCATTTGCAAGTTATTAATGGCTGGGAAGAGACTGTAGCTGGACACCCTCCCAGTGCCAGCTAAATGCCTCACAGAAAACCCCATCTGTGTAGGACTCTGGGAACAAAAGCCCCACGTAAACAACTGAGGTGTGGAGTCTCCGGGTAACTCAAGGACCTCACATTCAGACACCGCAGTTGTGAAACCTGAATACCTGACGAGGTTATTTAACCGTCTTCTGCGCTTGATGGCAGTGGAATGTGGACTTACCAAGCATGAGTCATCAGCAGGAAAATACCCAAGTCACCCCAATTACACCATTATCAATGGCTGCATCGCCCTGCAACCCAACGCAATGAAACTGGAGAGAATGCCGGCTGGGCTGGGCCTGGAGGAATCCAGCTCTTGGCGAAGACTGCCTGCCTGGCAGCGGCCTCTGCAGGCATGCCAAGCCACAATCCTTGTGTGGTCGATGTGCCGAGGTGTCAGGCCCATTTTGCAGTCATGGAAACTAAGGCTCACCAGAGCTCAGTCCACTCCTGTAGCTCTAACCATAGAGGAGGGTCTGAAGGGAGAAAGATCGTTTGAAGCAGTGACTGTGAGCACTGGGATTGGGGAGAGGATAGAATCACTGGGGACTGCCATCTTGGAATGGCCATCCAGGGAACATCTAGTTTGTGTTAGCACATGCCACGAGCTGTGCAGGTAATACTTCATTAATAGGTGCAATGGCATCTGCTTCGTAGATGACAAGATGAAAAGAACTCATTACTGGCCATGGCCGTAGAGTTGGTAGGTGCGTAAGCCCAGCCCTATGCGACCAGGGTCTGTTGTTTCCCTCAGTGGTGGCTGCCTCTGTGTCCATGACTAAAGATGAACAAGTGGACTTTGGGCACTTGTCTGCCATCATGCTCCTTGTGTGCACACAACCGTGCCCACCTGCACAGACCACATGGGCCTCCTGCCTCTCTCTGACATTCTGTGGCAGTGAGCCTGGCCTGGTGGAGCAAGGAGCCAACTACAGCTGGCCCACCCACGAGCCGGTAGCACTCCTTGCTCTTAATCAGTAAGATATGTTTCTGGAATAAAAACCACATCAGCATTTTCATTTTCAAGTTCAGACAAGGTTTTTTTCCCCCCTTCCTACTTTTCCCTTCAGATGGGCGAGGCTAATCCTCCCTCTTGACTGACAAGTCTGTAGACTCAGCCATACACTTAAGGCAGTGTGGAATCAAGGACAACAGCCCAGGGAGACTTCTTCCTTGAGTTTTTCAGATTGCAATAACACCACAACCCGTAATTACCAATGTGAAACATTTAAAGTGATCCCAAGACTGGAGTGAGGCTCACCCTTGTCCTGACTCCTGGCAAAGCCAGATGGAAGGTCCTTTCTCTATCGAGGGTCTGCACTGGGAGGGGGCAGGGTGATAGGGACTTACAGACACTGAAACTCAGGGTAAGGGTGAGTGGGGAAGGGAGGGGTCACTTAGAAATTGCAGCATCCATGGGTCCAGGTGTGCACTGCACTGCAGGAGACACCAGTTACAACAACCAGGAAGACAAGATGCAGGTGGGGGGGGTTAGGAGGGGTTTGCCATGGTGACTGAGTAAATATTAGTGTTCCTTCCCCTCTGCTGTCTAATACATTCAAATTAAAGGCTTTGCTTCTACAACTGAACTTGATCTTTCTTTCTTCCTTCTTAAGAAATGGGGAAGGGGAAACGAATTCAGTGTAATAAATTGGACACTTGTTCTGGAAGGTTTCCAAGTGAAGCCCCAAAGTGGATTCAGAATCAGCCAGGTGAAAGGTGGCTCTACGCAAAGCTAATGGCATGTCTAATTTCTAGAGTTGAGCCTGCAATAAGAGTTCAGTTGGGCAAAGTCTTCATGGCTCCGCTGTTATTCTCAACACTGCAATTACACACACACACACACACACACACACACACACACACACACACCCCGAAACCCCTACCATCCCCCCCCCACCCCCGGTCCTAGGCATTGCTGGATGCTTGACACCTGGGCACTGACTATTAAATGACAGTGACTTTCCTTGAGTTCAAGTGACAACTCACACTCCCACATCCCCATGTGCCCCCTGGTGGGGGTGCAGAGTACTGTCACCTGGAAACTAGACAATTAGTGTGGCACAGGGCCGGGGAAGGCGATGGTGAGCAGTGACAGTAGCAAGTGGTACCACAACTGGATCATAAACGGCCTTAATACTCTACCGTGAAGTAAGACATTGGATTGGATAAGGGGATAAGATCTGTACTCGAGGGAGAAGATGATGGAAGGTAGAAAACTGGAATTTTATTTGTGGCAAGATTAATCTCAAATTCAATTTCTTTCATGCATCGAGTCCTTTGGGTCTTCTGTTCACTTGTCCATTTTAATAATTAGGCATTTCACAGAAATCATTCATTCCATCGACACTGTCATTTCTGGAGGGGCATAAAGTTGCTGAAATTATTGCCTCATTTTAGTTTTTCGTGACTGTAGGATGCGTAGTGATGCATCTCTCCCTTCTATCATATGTTTGAGGTTTTTCTTGAGCACTCCAACCAGAGATTTATCAACCTCAATCTTTTCAAAGACTCAGCATTTGATTTAATATTCTTGGCTGTTTGCAGTTTCTTTCACGGGTTTCTGCTTTCAATAGTAGTACTTTCTTCTTTTTGTTTAATCTGCTCACATTTGTCCAGTTTCTTGTCGTGGAGACCACTGATTTTCTCTCTTCTCATGGAGCATTTCGGAGTTCCAAATTTCCTCAAGTGCCATTTCTGTTGTGTTTTCCTTATTCACATCAACCTGTTTCAAATTTGCTTTTAATTTCACTTGATCTACACAAGTTATATGCAGGTATGTTTAACATATTTAGGCACCTTTGTGTGATAGATTAAAATTTCTTGTGAAATTTTATTCTGTATAATTAAGCATAAGTGTTAAGTCAGGACAAAATTCTGAGTAAACTGAAATGAGTATACAGACTATAGTAGAAAAATATTCTTTCTGAACATCAAATGCATATTTATCTTCAAAATGGCTTTGGGCAGGAACTACATTTTCTCTATTCCAATTTTATTGAGGTCACTTAAGGAATGCCATATAGTTCCATTTTAAAGTATCTTCATGATATGTTGAAAACTGATCTACTTGCAAGGGCAAAACACAAGATGCAGAAATTTAAACACAATTTTAAGTGTTGATATAGATTTCTTCAATGTCCTTTTGGAGACACATGAGCAAAAAGTCTGATGACAAGCCAGATAAGGGATCGAGTACCTGCATAAGGGAACTTGTTTTTTTTTTTAAAGGTTTCTATGGATAACTTTATTATCAATATGCCATTGAGAAAAATGAAAACCCAACAGGTCCCTAACAAGCAAGTTGAAAATAATCAATGAACAAAAAAGCTATGGCAAGATGGTGCATAGAACTGCCCCAAAGGAGGAAAAAAAAAAAACACAACAAAACACCAAGCCCAACCCCCAAACCCTCAAACATAATAAAGACACAAAATAAAATGCATATTACAAAAACATATTTCACATAGGGACACAACAAGCAGCCATCTCAACACTGGCTGGTCAGTCCAGTCCCTGGGATTAGGAAGACCCTCTAAATTCCAGGCAGAATCCAAAACAACTTCAAACAAAAGGCCAGGCTGGCATGGCTTCAACTCAGTGTAGCTGGGGATATCTTCTTTTTAAGATGGGCGATGCTTTTCCCTATCGGCACGGAAGCAGGAGGGAGGCAGCCTTGAACAAGGTACTGTGCAGGCAGAGCCACATGTGGAGGTGCCAATACTGGGAAAAGCCAAGCTCTTCCACAAGATCATGCAGGACAGAGAAGAATGAGCGAAGGTATAGGAGGCCAGGATGTTCGGTGAAAACCTGGAGAGCTCCTGCTCAGAGGCCCTAAGGCAGATGAAAGAAGTGAGTGTGGTCGGATGGTTTGGGGAGACCAGCCACTGTTTTCTCCTCCCAGAACCCCACATCTCTCATGGCATCTGCCGTAGTCCAGAGGCACCCTCTGTCGGAGTACCTCTCAGCATCTCTACCTATTTTCCAGTGCTGGCCCACAGTCTGGCAGCTGGTATTTGCAAAAGGGATAAACAGCCATAAGAATTCCTGGGAGAACCTGGGAATGCCAAAGCACAGTGGTGAGGAAGGCATGCTGGATTGTCCTGGCCATTTCTGAAGGGAGGTGACCTGTGGCTCACAAAGATACCAGGTTCTAAGCCCATGGTCCTCATGAAACAATCAATGACAGCCAGAAGGCGCTACCTACTAGCTGGCCACAAGTCCTTGACGGTTTCTTGAAAAATGTCATTATGGAGGAGGCAGAGACTCAAACAGGCCCCTGAGAAGCAATAGATTGAATAAAAACTGAGATGAAGGACTACAAGGATTCTGTTCATGGAAGGAGTAGGGCTAGAGCTGGCTCTGCCTTCAGCCAAGGCCCAGCTTCTTTCTGGGTTCTACTCCCTTGGCCCATTCAGCAAAAGCCCAGCAGAACTGTCATTTTGGGGGACATCTTTAAGAGCAATCCACCTCATGCAGACCACTGGCATTAATTCTCATATCTGGCAGCATGTATCTCTTTCTTGTGGGGTCCCTGTGGCCAGAGGTCTTCCTTAGTCTTCTGTGGCTCACACTCCGTGGTTGGTAGGAAGTGCCTCTTGACTTCTTCTTCAAAGCCCCTTTCTGATAGATGGCGTTGGGGTAGCAAACCATTAAGCAGTTCCTGCAGCTGTGGTTCCTGGCCTGAGCCCATGCATCCTGGCTCCCTGCCTGGAATACCCTTCCTGTCCATACTGTCATGAGGTACAAGGTCTCCTCCAGGAAGCCTTTCTTCACTCTGGGACCCACATTTCAGTAAATACTAAGCACAATGTACCTGTCAGCTAGGGCTGGCGTACCGAAATGCTACAGGCTGGTGGCTTACACAACACACACTGCCCCCACCATTCTGGAGGCTGAAGTCTGAGATCAAGGTGTGGGCAAGATTGGTTTCCTTGGAGGCCTCTGCTTGGCTTGGAGAAGGCTGCTCTCTTCCTACTTCCTCACCAGGTTGTCTCTATGTGATGGTTAGTGTTGTCAACTTGATAGATCTAGAATCACTTGAAAGATGAGAGCAGGCATGCTTATAGGGGGTTATTTTATTTATGTTAATTGATGTGGGAAGACCCTTCTTATGTGGGTGGGACCCATGGGCATGGGTCCCAGCATATAAAATAGAGAAAGCAAATTGATCCCTCTGTTTTCCAACTGTTGGTGCAATGTGACCAGCTGTTTAAAGAGCCTGTGACCCTGATTCTTTACCACAATGGAATGTACCACTGAACTGTAAGCCAGGAGGCATACTTCCATGGGTCACACACTCTACCTCACTTTCAGGAGCCTCCTAGGACTAGAGTCTGCTTACAGATCCAGAAGCAAAGGTGAGTGGTAAAGTTGGGTCCTAAGAAAAATGAGCTCTGGTTTGCTGGGACACTGCTGATGTGGCAAGAGAAGCAATGGAGTTTTATCTCAGGTCCAGTGGGTCTCTGCATCGCCCCCCCCCCAGCTCCAGAATACATAACTGGAATATACACAGATCGAGAATACCTTGAGACGCTCAAGTCCCCAATTAAAAGCGGAGTAGTATTGTGCAGAATCTTCACACATCCCTCCCATCACTTTAGATAATCTCTAGATTACTTAGATTATCTAATACAATGTATACATCATGAAAGCAGAGAAACTTATTTAGGGAATCTTGACAGGGAAAAGGTCAGGCTACATTCAAAAGACTTTTTTTTTTTTAAAGACAGGGTCTCACTATGTAGCCTCAGCTTGCCTATAACTTGCAATATAGACCAGGCTGGCCTTGAACTCATTGAGATTCATCTGCTTCTGCTTTCTGAGTGCTTGGGATTAAAGACATGCACTACTATACTCAGCTGGAGACACCTCCCTTCTGCCAATTGGAAGATCTAGGGATGTGAAATCCATAGACACAGGGCTGTTTGTAACAGCCCTGAGAGTCACAAACAGAAATGTTTAATCACATCTGCACACCCTGAAGCCTGTCAAGTTCACAAAAAGTTAACTACAACAAGCTCACTTTTTGTCAGCTTGGCCCCATACATATCTGCCTAAGCTCTACTACTCTCCTGTCAAGACAATAACACGGTCATCATTTTGTCTAGCTTGATACAATGTCCTGCAAGCATCTGGAAACAGACCCTTCACTGGAAGTAAAGTCCTTGAGTGATGTTTAGCAATTTGATATCTTCTAACAAAGTACTAGGATGTGAAATTTATATTGTCTAATTAAATATATTATCATAAAGCAGATACATCTTTCACTTCATAGTGAGAATGAGAAAAAAATGAGGATATTAACTATTATATATATATACTATATGTATATATATGTAAAATATACATTATCTTCATAGTGAAACAAGGAAACATTCATGAGTCACAGTAATTCAATTCAGCAACTAGTCCTATGGTTATAGACAACTTCTGCAAATACCTTTTTCATACTGCAATACAGAGAAAGCAAATCTATACCCAGATTGTCTATTTCAGTGAAGAAATGCTCATATTTCATGATGGAAATAGTTCAGCAGTACCAACCTGGGATTCGAGCCATGTTGGCTTCTAATTCTGGCAGACTGGGTACTCAGTGGTCGCTTTAGCCAAGATGACCTTTGGGAGAAGTTCATGTTGCTGAGCCCCTGTATAACCTCCATTTCTGCCACATGGTCGTAACTTCCTATGGACTTATTTCAACCACCACCAGACCTTCTGAACAAGTTCTGTTTGAGTCCCATTCATAATCAGCAGCTTTGGGGCTACTGGAAAAATGGGCCAGTATACAACCAGATGATGTACATGTCACTATTTTTGGTTGCAGAAGGAGTAGGCTGTAGCAACTTACCCTTTGCTTTTATTGTGATATTCTAGTTCACCATATACCATGGGACCTCCTTTGTTGAGGCATGAGGCCCCCAAATCTCATACAGTGTAGAATACAGGTTCAGTGTGTACATCATAACTGTAATCACAGCACAGAATCCTGTAGAGGAAACTGACACTGAAGATCTCTGCAGAGCTCGTCAAGGACACAGGGCTGGAGCATCTCTGCCTAGAGGCTTCCCTGAGACCTACGCCACTTCTCTTGCTTATCAGCCTTTGGGATTAGATGACTACATGTATTCTTGGGTCTCCTGGTATTCCTGAACCTGGAAAGTTCCATCTTAACTCTGCAGGGTGACAATGTGGAATAAAGTCCATTTGGCTTTTATTGTCCAGAAATCAAGAGCTAGCTAGCCAGGTGTGGTGGTGTACACTTTTAAGGTCAACACTTGGGAGGTAGAGGCAGGATGATCTCTGTGAGTTTGAGGCCAATCTGGTCTACATAGTTCTAGGACTGCCAGAGCTATATAGTGAAACCCTGCTAACCAACCAACAAACAAACAAATAAGAAATCTAGATCTAGGCTTGGTGGTTCACAGTTATGATTCTAGCAGTTAGGAGGCTGAGGCAGAAAGATCAACGTGAGTTCAAGGCTAGCATGGGCTTTGGTAGACCGTACTAAGAGAGGCAGGGGATATGAATCTTAGGCTATGTAAAGCTATGGGACCATTTTCCAGTCTAACATTTGACCTTTCATAGTTGTATAGTTCACCTAGCAAAGGTCAAAGTCCTAATACATGACCCATTAAGAAGACACTTCTCTCATGCTCTGATACACATTAAAAACACCAAATGTTCACAATTAAGGGACTGTTTTTGGACTTTTCATGGTTTACTTACCCCAGTTCCAATATAATAGTAACAAAATTTTGCATTTAATAATTTTTATGTTTTCTTTTCTTCTTGAAGTTTTGGGGATGGTTGTGTACTATGCAAAGTTCTGCCACTGAACTATATCCTGTCCTTAGTTTTGGTATTTAAGTGGACAGGGCTTCTTCTTTGTTCTTGCAATATGTCTTGATAGTTTTCTTTTGCATTTCCTTACACGTTAGCATCTGAAATGCATTTTCTGTGTTGCTAGTATTTAGAAGCTGACTCAGAACCTTAGGAAGAGCAGTCAGTGCTCTTAACCTCTGAGCCATCTCTCCAGCCCAAGATTTAAATTTATTAATGGGGTGTTTAAGATTGACTTTATATATATTTGTGTGTGTGTGTGTGTGTGTGTGTGTGTGTGTGTGTGTGTGTGTGTGTGCATGCCATGTGGGTCACTGGTCAACTTTGGTATTTGGTTTTCTCCTTTCACCATGTTGGTGCAGGGAATAGAACTTAGTTTATCGGGTCTAGCTGAGCCACCTCACCAGGTCCAACTGATCTTAGAGTAATGCTACACAACAGCCATACATCCCCAGAAACACATTCTTTAATAAGCGAATTCTACATTTTATTTATTCTGTGTGTGTATGTACCATAGTGAGCACACTTAAAGGAGTTAGTTTTCTTCTCTGTCTACCACACGGGTTACAGGGCCTAAACCTAGCTCATCAGTCTTGATGGAGAGTGCCACCCATTGAGCTATCTTTCCAGCCTATAAGAAACTAATTCTAATTCATTTTATCGGTTTTATAAGGTCCCAGTGCAGCCTATGATGGCCTCAAACTCACAGCAATCCTCTTGCTTCAGCAGCTTGGGTACAGGGATTATAAGTGAGAAACATCTTTTGTTGGTTGTGTGTTAACACAGATGTATCTTGCTTTTGTTTGCTAAGAAAAAAAACATGGTCTATCCCACCTAAAAAGTCAAGTTATGATAAAATACAACACTCTTAAAGACTTCTGCTTTCTACAGGATACAGGGACACAGTGCTTTTCTGCGTGCTTATGTTTCTAACAGCTTTATTGGTTTAACACATTTCCCAAGGAAACACTTTTTGACCTCCTCACTTTTGCCCTGGTTTGTTTCCTTTTTAATTATGCTCCGCTCTCAGCTTCCTTCCTCAACTTCCAAGCTTACTTTCTCACCATTTCTACCCAATATGGACGCTTGTATGTGCACTGAAGATACTCATCTGCCCGTTAACTCTTGCTATAGCCCACAAACTCAAGTATACAGCATTTTCTATAACCTTCCACTCCACACCATTTCTCTATTTAATTTCTTCACGTAAGGGGACTTTCTAGGCACCTTCTCAGTTTTGATAGGTAGCTTAGTTACACGATGACCAGAGAATGTATGATGCATGACTACAAGCCTCTGAGTTTGCTGAGCTGTCTGAGGACACAGTGAGAGATTCATTACGGCAAGCAGCTCTGTGTATACTTTAAGAGTGTCTGCTGTGGTTCTGGGTGTGGAAGTTGTTTCGCTTTCCAAGCAGGGTCAGCTTCGGTAACTACACTCCTCACACTCCGACCTCATTGTTTCTTTTTGCCTGCTTATCTACCGTTTCCTAAGAAAGGCAGGCTTCAGTCAAAGCCCAGCAGTGAAAAATTCCCTATAATTCATTTTTTGTTTTTGCAAGATACCTTTATCCTCTTTTCATTACTGAAAGATTCTTTTTGTGGGGAGCATATAGAGAGCTAGGCTGGTGGTTGTTTACTTTCAGCTCTTCAAAGACAAGATTCTATTCTCTCATTTTTCACTTATCTGCTGCTAAGTTAGCCATTATTCTAACACCCAATCCTGAGAACAAACAGTGTTTTCTGTCTTGTAGTTTTTATTACTGCAGAACAAATCACCTTAAAATACACTGGAAGCACATATAGCGGTCAGTTTCTGTGGATAAGCATGCAGCAGAGTTCTGCTGGTTGTCTAGCTCTGGGTCTGTTATAGAGTCATTATTGAAAGATGGAATGGAAGGGTCTGGCTCCATACTTATCCAGAATGCAGGGCCCTCTTTAAGTGAAGTCCCAGCCTTTGTAAGCCTAACAACACAAGTGCCACTTGTTGCTTTTGTTATATTGTCAGACAGAAGCAAACAATGGTGAGATTGCAGGGGTCAGAATCACAGAAGGCTCAATTTCGAGGAGGCAGGACTACTGGGAGCCACATCACAAGGTCAAGAGGTGTCTACGCTCTAGTCGGGACGCTTTAGTGTTGTCTTTGTTGCACATCTTCAGTAGTTTTACAATGCATTCTCCCCTTTGATTTATACTGTTCCAGGTTCATGACATTTTCTAACTCTGTGGCTTGGTGTTTTGGTTTTTTTTTTTTTTCCAAGTGTCAGAAACTCTGGGCTGGCACATCTTCCAAACAACGTCTGTTTCACTGTAGTCGAGGAAACACATCTTTGAGGGATGCTCTCTTCTAATAAAGTAACAAGAGTGTGTTGTGGATGTGGTTCAGTGACCCAACATCTGCCTGGCATGGGAGGGGCTCCATGTTCCATGTCTATGGTTTTGAATAAATGGGAAAATGCACGGGGTGTGTGTGTGTGTGTGTGTGTGTGTGCATTTTCCACTGACAGCAGGGATGGTCTCTCCCAAGGTTTCTCTCTTTGGCTTATAAATGCCTTGTCTTCTCTCTTAGTTTTAGTGTAGTTTTTTCTCTGAAGCTATGCCCAAATTTCCTTTTTGTAAGGGTTTTAACGACATTAGACTCCACCAAAATATCAAGGGCCCCTTATATTATCTTAATTATCTCTTTAAAGATCTCTAAGTGAGTTCACATTCCTAAGTGCTGGAGGTTAGGATGGGTGCACGCATTTGATGGGGGCATGGACACAACTCAGTCTACAACCTCTGCCAAAATGCCCTCTTACTCATAAACATGCTCATTTTGACTTGCTCAAAATAGTGTCTCCAAAAAAGGTAAAAACTATGCTTTCCCCCCCCCAAAGCCTGCCAAAGCTGTAAACACGTTGACCCTGTTGGGGTCAATGTGTTAGTTTTGAAAGCTTTGTTTATACATTTCGAGATAAAACACAGTGTCATGTGCTCTCTCTTTCAACTGTAAAGAATTCCCATGATGAAATGGAGAGAAATCCTGAGGTGTGACTATACACGACTCAGTGACGGAGGGTGAGGTGAGTCTACTCACACCTCCTCAGTGAGGCAGTAAGCCCACTGATTGGTAAGACAGCATGCAGCACTCTGCCTCTCTAGTGACTCAGGGAGGTCAAACGTACAATGCATGCTGGCCCTGAGACTCCAATCCTTGTACTAGATGGGCAAGAATCTGCAAGAAATGGCTGCTAGATACCTGAAAGGAAGCTTTATTTTCTTCAGGGAGCCAGTAGCCAAAAGGAACCAATCTCAGGGCCTGATCTGTCCACATTTTGTTTTCTCCGTCTCTTCCTTTGTTCCTAACAATACTTTCCTGAGAAAATCTTTAATCACATATTATCCCTGACTTCATATACAGGTAACGTAAAACGCATAGAAAGTTACGAATGAAGCTGGTGAGGTTGTTAAAACTCTTTTGATGAGGAACCTGTAACAGCAGATGCTCTTACACATGGTGCTCAGTGTAGACTGAGCTGAGATGTGGGCTCTGTGTCATGTGTGTCCCTAAGTCGTCCACATAATCCCTACAGGACTGTTTACACTGTGTGTGAAGCCAGTGACCCCTAACATGCATTTCCAGTCCCATCCAGCCTTTTGAATTCACGTCTTCAATGTGCAGTTGGATGCATATCTCAAAAATGTCTGACCAAAAGGGAAGACTGGATGGTGTGCCCCAAAGTACACTAGTAAAAATGATTCTTTACACTGAGGGTTTCCATTTGAGTGACTGCAAAACCACACAACTAGCTATTCAACAAAAGCCTGCGGGTTCCTCTTGGTTACCCCATCCATGCTCACAATAAGTCCACAATAAGTCCGGTGGGCTCCACTTCAACTCTGTTTGCACCGCCGTCATACTGGTCTAGGTCAGCACCGTCAGTCTAGATCACTGCTCAGCACTGCCCTTCTCCATTCCATCTCTCTCATGCACTCCCACAACAGCAGTAGGAGAAGGCATTTAAATGCACATGAAGGAAAGATGAATTCCTCCTAGGGCCTTATAGCTCAGGCAGATCTGACCCTGTTCACCCCATGGCCCGTCTCACTCCATTCTCCTTTTGGATCTGTGTCCCAGCACCACCCCAGATGCTTCATCAAAAAGGAGCCAGGCAGTCCTAGATTTCAGCACGTGTTTCCCATCATCCTACGTGGCCTACTTTAGATCTTTTCAGCTCTCTGTGCATATGACTAAACTCCACCCTATTACCTTCTTCCTGCAGTTAGTAATGCTCCTGTTTCGAGGTGTGTTTACCTCTTAGTAGAATTCCCGTCAGCCTCGTGAGTATGCTGCCTCATGAGGGAAGGGGCTGTGACCATCCTGTTTACTCCTGTCTCTGGCACCTGGCCTACTGAGGGGAAAAGGAGGCTCAGGTGGCTAAGTGCTTTACTCAAGGCTACATAGCTAACACCAAGTGCAACTGTGAATTGGACTTAGGTTTTGTGATTGTGAAATCTACAATCTTCACGGATTCCTTTGTGTTCATCTTGGACAACATGGCAGCCTGTTCTGCCACAGTTAATTTGCATGCTCCCAGGAAAAACAGTCACGATTTTCTCACTCATTCTCGCCCAGTTAATTATACAGATTAGTTGTTAACATTTGCTGCTGTGTGACCTTGGACCGTTTTAGCAAGTACTGACTCAAGCTTTTATTCCTATAAGCAATCACTTTCTATAATCACCTGTTTCCATTCTCAAAGGCTACCGTGAGGTGTGTGGCACTATGATCCAGGTTTGCAGAGTTGAGAATCACAGACGGCTCATGCAATCTGATGACAGACACGACCCTAGCTCCCAGCTCACATGCTACATCCATGTTTTAACAGGGGACCCAAGCTCCTGCTTTAGTGATGGAGAGTAAGCGCCACACGCACACACACACACACACACACACGAGTAAACAAAGAACACAAGTCATGGTCTTAAAACAGAGAAGCAGCTAGACTTTAGTTAGAGAAAGAATACAACAGTTGGGTTGGATGTGGTGGCACAAGACTTCAATCCACTTCACTTCAAAGCACTTGCAGGTGATCTGTGAGTTGAAGGACAGTCTAGACTACATAGTGAGTTCTGGGCCAGCCAGGATACATGGTGAGACCCAGTCTCAAAAAAAACAAAAACAAAAACAAAAAAAAACCAAAAACAAAACCTAGCCATACTCATGGATTTTCTCTGGCTATGAGAAGAGTGTGACGGAGTGATGAAGGAGTTAACAGTACAATCACCACATGTACAGAAAAGGCTTGGCTTAAAAATTCATATATACTGTAGACAGTAAATCAAACGTGTGTAGTCAAATAGGATGTAGCAGCTGATCTATAAACAAGCATGTAAAAATGTGGAGAGGAGAGAAAAACAAACATTGTGCCAGAGGAAACCGACCCCAGAACTTTGAAAGCAAAAACAGAGGCTGACAGGGCTGAAGTGATCAGAACCTTGGACAGCACCCAGAGGCCTTTTTTTGGTCTCCCTCAATGGACTCTATCTACTCTCTGGGATGCTGGGACCATTCCTCAGCCTCTCTGCTTTTAGACACCTGTCTGACTCGCTACTCTACGAAGAAAAGCCTATTATGCGTAAAATCTACAATGAGGGCATAATTTCTAAACAGGTTTATCTCCTGCAAAAATGGCTGGCTGACATCTTTAGGTTTTTCTGTTCTAGGACAGAAATTAAAAGACAGTAAACAATAAAAATAATATATGTATCTACAATTTAAATGGCAGATGGTGTTATGAACCACTTCAGAGGAGAACAGATTTAAGACGTACAGGCAGAAGTCTGAGGTGCAGTGCTAACGAGCAGCCCTCCTTTTCTACCCTGATCATCTCTCTGTGTTCCCTTCTGCACAAGTGCAATCTGCTGGTTCCTGAAGTGCCCTGGTCACACTCTGAGATACTGAGCAAGTTATGCACCTTGACGTTTGCTTTTAAATAACTCCCAAGCAACCATGAGACACATGGACAGCTTCTAACAGGACAGCCCTAAAATTGTGAAAACAACATTTTAAAATCTTTCCTATGATGGAAGAGTGCTCTGCAAACGCTTGGCCTTACTACCAAGCCAAGAATCCTTTCTTTTCTATCTGTGAAAACGAAGTAGGCCAAAAGCTTTGTCAGTTTGCTCATGAAAAAAATATGGTCACAAAACTCACTGTGACTATTCTTTAGCTTTACAAATTTTGTGGGGCTACCCTGCTTCCCACCCCACAAAGGGCTGATTGAGGTGGCAAATTAATCCTCTACAGCGTGTAAAACAAGGTTCTGGGAAGCCCCAAGCCCTCTGGTAGAGCACAGGGAAGCTGTTGTGCTCAGTCCTTCATCTCCAGGGAATCAAAAGGAGCCACAATGCAGTCATCAGCATGTTTTCACTCGGCAAGACCCACACTTCCTATTTAGAGCACACAGCCATACTCCATTCTGCATTCTCACAAGGCTCCTTTTATTTATTTGTGTTTGTTATTATATGGTGCATACCGACATGTTTGTGTGACTCCACTGGTGTGTACACACCCATTGAGAGGAAAAAAGAATGTCCATTGTAAACTTGTTAAAAGGAGAAAGGGATCCCCTGCTGTTTTCCCTTTGGCCAGACCTCTATGGAGAAAAGATTTTAACTCTTGGTGCCCCAGAAGGGAATGTCTTCTTTGTGAATTTTACATTTTGCAATAGCTGAACCAACATCTTAAATCCATCTTAACTGCCATAGGCTTAGAATATGATGTTTCATAACAGACAGTGAACTACATATGGAGAAACTGTTATTTCATCAATAGCTCAAGCCATTCTTAGAATGCAAGGTAACTCTGGCCATAAAGAAACTTACAAGGACTTGATTTTGGAATAGTATTTTTGTTAAGCTTTTGGTTGGTACTTTACTGGTTTGACTTTGGGAGTATAAACATGAATGGGTTGTCTCTGGATAGTTTAGTTTTAGACATGCTTGTTCAGGAAAATAATAGTAAGCCCTCCACAACATGATCTATCAGATCATGGTGATTTTATTAGTGGTTCAGGTAGCTACAGAGTCCAGTGCCCTCTATAATCCAATTATATCTGCTACAAAAATAGAACTTAAAGCTCGATAGATACCACTATGTCCTTGCTCCTCCAAATTACTTTTGTACTTAGGGCAAGAAAGCTAAAACCGAGTGATCTTTATGTGACAGTCACACTTTTAAGCAGAAGATGAATGGACATCCCTTTCACATGAGGCATAGCACACTAGAGGCACTACACATTAGAAGAAAAGTAAAATATTCCTTTCTGTGTCAGACAGCATGAATATGGGCAAGATGTCAGTGTGGAATTCTTAACTCTAAGTCCACCTGGGATGCAAACAGTTAAGTGGCCACATGGTCTTTCACCCATTCTCACGGCCTTTCTAAGTTCCAAAGGACAGGGCTCGGTGACAACAGTGCATGGAATGAAGAGGGAGGGTTCTCAAATTAATTAACTGGAAATGAGTCATGTCAATGTTTTGGAAAGGCAGAAGGGGAGAAAAGAGATTGGTAGAATTAATCACAGTGAGAAATTTACTTCTAGTGCCCGCCAGAGTTCAGACATCCAGTGAGAAGCAGAGAATCAAAGGGATAAAGCATACTTGCCGTCTGAAAGGGCGCGCAGGATCCAATCAAGGGTCCCAGGCTTTGCCGAGTGGGGAGTGCCACAGAACGTTTATTACTCATACAACAGTAAGCACAATGTCTATGACTGGAAAGCGAGTTCTACCCAGAGGGACAAAGGTGAGGCAGACAGTAACACTTACTGTAGAGAATAAAGACAACGTCCACTTGTAGCTTACACACATTAACTCTAAAGCACTGGGAGGCTCCCGCTTTGAGCCCTACATGTCCGATACTTTTGATTTCATACACTGCAGAGATGAGAGGTCCGTGAGATGGAATCTGAATGTGTTCAGACGGAGAGGGCATTCACTAAGGATAAAACAGAAACAGCGTCATAGATACAGCACATCTATTTACAAGAGCCGTCAGACAAAGGAAAAATGCAGAGCTCTGCATGTATCATGGTCATGGGGAACTGGGAAGATCCTTAAAGGACATATGCATCAGCACACACACCCTTGCAGTGACCTCTGCCCCTTAAAGGAAAGCCTAGTTCTGGTCAGGAACTTGTTTTTGCCGTGAATACATTTCAGCATCTTTTGTTGTCATGCTCCGCCTGAGTTGCAGTTTTAAGCAAACGGCATCATAAAGGCTGCCGGAGAAGTTATTTGCAGTGCTATTCAGTGCTGTCGGTAACAGTGTCAGAAGGCAGCTTCTCTTGTCTTCCATGTTCCCTACAAAGACCTCTCACTTCCAAGGTCACAGAGATGCAGGGGCAGCTTTCTGGGAGAGACTGAGGGCAGCTTACAGAGGGTACTTACAGGTTGGGGGATTTCATTATTAGACTTCAGAATCAGTTTATCCCCACTCTTTTCAACTTCAAAGCCCATTTTCTTCAGTAAGGATGCGTCTGCCAAGCCCTGCTCCTCCATCTTGGCAATGAAATCTTGGTTTTGGCCGTTGTCTTCGGTGAGATTTCGCACAGCATACACCACCCACTGCATCAGAACTGGAGCCAGAGTGAAGGAATTTAACAGCAAACTTCCCTGTTTTTATAACTCCCATGACTGTTAGAGGTAAACAATGGAGGTGTACAGGAATACTGATGAGATCCTCTAGAGAGGCAGAAGGAAAATAAATATGCACTCAACGAGAAACCCATTTAAAAAGCTGTGAAAGCGCACATGCGCTGTGGGACCAGCATGCGCGATTCAGTGACCAGGCCCAGAGAATAGCTCCCTGAGAGTCTGATGAACACACAAACACACACACACACACACACACACACACACACACACACACGTACAAAGGCCCAGAACAGTCACTCTGAGGTTTATGAACACAGCAGTATATATGCACTCCTGGGCATTATGTCAAGTCAGAGAGAGGACAGAGGGGCTCTGCAGACAAGTCAGAGGCGTTGGGGAAAAAAAAAAATCAGACAGGAAACTTGTTCTGTTTAAAGTGCAGTTATCAGTAAGAATGGTTTCCTAGGAGTCACCATGGAATTTCTCTCATTCAGTATTTCAGAGACAAAGCCTCAGCTGTGAAGGATTTGTCAGGCCCAGTGTGAAACACTCATGTCCTGAAAGCACATGATCCTCACTGCCTCCCCATACCCAGGCCCGCAAATGAAATGCTTTGCGTGGTATCCCCACCTCTGATAGAAGCTTGGGGTCACATCACTGCATTATTCATGATGACTTAGGTACTAGGAGCTGTGTAATACTCATGAGAACGAAAAGCTGCTACTATACAGCATCCTGTAAGACAGACACTACCGAGGACAGGCTTTTTATTTTCCCCCCTTCACTCTGGTCCAGAAGGAACCAAGGAGCCTATGCTAGCTAATATAAATATATTTTCAGATAAATAGGCCTATTAATTCATGATCAAAAGAGTCAGAATAATCAAATCTGGAGGGCTGGAGACAGAGCACACTGGTCCAGTGTGCTTGCACAACATAGCATTCACTGGGTCATGGCTTTAATCCCCAGCACACACACAAAAGGAAGGATCCTTTCCTGACAGTCATTAGATACACCCACTCAAGCAGTTCCAGGGGCAGAGCGGGGTACAAGTGGCTCTAAAAAGTGTCAGACCAAGCTCCTGGTTCTGCCCTGGCAAGAGGACTGTTTCTGAGACACTTCTAAATTTCCAATCAGAAGTGAAATTCAAGAGAAACTGTCAGAATTAATTAAAGGTGGAGGCTCTTCTTACAGTACTTAAAAAAATGAATTAAACTGATTCTAGTTCAGAAACAACCTTACAGGAAAGTAAAACTTGAACGCATTCACTACAAAGACTCAAGCATTAAAAGCTCTGTATGATCAAGGGTATTTGGAGGCTTTCAAAGGTTGTGCTGTCCTGTCTCAATCACCCAACCCTGGCTTATAACTCTGTCAAGCCCTCTATACCACTTCAGGACAGCCTCTACCTAACCATGACCCTTTCTCTGGCTGGCCTCATGTTTATGGGACTATGGGGCCTGCACAGAACTTGTCACAGAGAGAAGTCCTACTTGGTAGTTTTGAATGAATGAATGATCTGTTGGTCTTTGAAGGTTTATCACTGAAACCACTTGAGGGTATCAATGGCTCAGTGTTTCCGAAAGCAAAGAACAGACGCTGTGCTTGCTGGCGGATGGAGTCTGCTTATCTCTGCCTTGCTGTTTTCACCTGGCAATCTGACTGCCGTCCGTCACGACAAGGCCCAGCTCCTTTATAAGGCTCTGCTTCTTTTCTGAAAATTGAATCCCACAAATACTGAAATAAAATCCAAATTTGATTTCCCCCCTTTCCACGGCCAGCGAGTATCTACTCTGCGCTATTACAGAAAATAAAAATAACATTTGTGGTGCCAGATCCTCCTAACACAAGAAGTAATTTCTGGACAAATTACTTGTTGTGCCTCTTTCTACACCTAAGTTGACACTGTCGCTACACGAACTCATCTTTCACTTTTTATGAGAAGAGGAAGCAGCAATTTGAGGCGAATTGCTAAAGGAGCATTTGTGGCACAAACTCAACGACAATGTATGAAGCTGGAGGTGGGGCTGGCTCACAGGCACCGGCTTTAAATGACAGAGGCAAGGCATTTTCTCCTTTCTGGAATGTTCTGGCTATTAAAGATAAGCGAACTTGAACAAATTTGAGGTTGCTAAGAATTTTCTAGGAGCGTCTGTAATCAAAGGGTCTTGAAGGCCAAGGAGCAAAGGCATTCAGTCATTTATAAAATTGGTAGTGAAAAGTGCCAAGATGTGGAAGTGCAGGCAGTGGAGGGGTTGGAGAGAACTACTGTCACAAGGTCGCACTGGAACCAACACCTCAGCACCTAGGAAGTCAGAAGTAAGTACGAGTTAGCAACACCAGCACCTGTCACTTTCTGCGTTGTAGAAGTCAAAGACCGACTCTGTGGTGTCCATTCTCTTCATACACCCTTACATTGGTTCTGAAGCTTGGGCTCAAGCTCATGGGCTTGCAAAGCAAGTGCCTTCACTCCCAATGAGCCACCCTGCAGGCTCTCTTTCCCCTTTTTATTGTGTGTGCGCATGGGTACACATGTATGATTTATGTGTGTGGGAAGCACGTGTGCCACGCTGCATGTGTGGCGGTGAGCACTTCTGCAGAACACTCTGGTGTTGTGACCTAAGCCACAGTGGGCACAGTAGCAGTTAGTGCCATGCTGCTGCTGCTGCTGCTGCTGTACCAGGAAGTGGGAGGAGTTAAGAACGCTCTGCCAGCTGGGTACTCCACGGGTCTGGGCTCTGTGGTGTTAGTTCTCTCACTTCTATGTGAGTTCTGGGATCAAACTCAGGTTGCCATGCTTGCAAGCACCTTTACTCACTAAGCAATGCTGTTAGCACCAACATTAGTATTTCTTTATGGTGAAAACATTCAACTTCTTGGAACTTAAGGTTCACTGCTGTTAACTAGTCACCCTACTGTGCAACAGCACCCAAACTTCTTACTCCTATCTGGCCAGAACTCAGTACTCATACATGACAAAACAGAAAAGAGAAACACTGTAAAACAATCTTAGGAGTCGTCAGATCCATAGCCCTGGGTGATGAATATGCATGAACTCCTTGTTAGTGTGTGGTGAAAGGCTGCAGCCTGAGTAGTCAGTGCAGACCTAGACAGTCTTAAGCATCACAAGGGAGACTAAAACAAGTCCCAGTTAATATTCACATTGCCCTCTTGTTCCCTCTGTAAAGGAACAGGGAACAAGAAAGAGTGGGGGAGAAAATTCAACATCTTCTAAAGTCTCTAATCCTACCAACACTTCAAGTCTTTTATTGTGTGCTTAGCTCCAGAGAGAGCGCTTCTCCTGTTTCCATAGCTACTACAAATAGAAGGCATGAGCCTATTTGTTGCAAAACTGCTATGAAAGGGCTGTAATCAGCACCGGAGCTCTTCTGCACAACACTCTGGCATTGTGACCTAGGCCACAGAGACCACAGCGGCAGTTAGCACAGATGCTGCTGCTGCACCAGGAAGGGGAGAACCTGTGCAGCTGGGTACTCTGTGGGTCCACGCTAAGCCTGAGGCTGTGAACAAGTTTGGTGGCTCAGTATTAGTAGGGCAGAAAATTGTACGTAAAACTTCACAAACAACTTAGTACCAACCAGCAGACTTATGAACAAGTCAATTTTAAATATAGTCAACTGAGTTAAAATGCTACCTGATAAGACAGACTTCATCTGGCTATAGGCAGAATGTTTCCAGGAATCAAACCCTACAGACTTCAAGTCCAAGGATGACTGCTGTCAAGGCCAAACTGTGTTTAGGAGCCTGATGAGAATGAGGGCTGGCAAATAACTGACAAGAAACAGTGAAGTCATACATTTCATATAATTTTAATATTGTTAAGGAATCAACTTCAGTGTCTAAAAATTCAGTTCCATCCTTCATATGGCCAGAACCAACACATGTGAGTGACCTGTGGCTGCCCTGAGAGTTAAGTAGCTGTGAAGACAGCAGGCCAAAGCAGCACAGGCATTTACTGTTAAACCATTAAACAAGGAGCTGCTGAAAGCATGGGTTTGGAAAACTTACATTTCATTGATAGCAATTTAAATGTCAAAGCTTTTTACTTGGATTTTAGGATGTGCGTGTACTTCATATAATATCTGTTTATGTATATCACATAATAGTTCATCTTTACCTACATAGTATGTTGAAAAGCTATTTTAGACAGTGAAGGAACGGGATTTATATGTGCATACAGCTTTGCAAGGGCTACTGCGATAGGGCAGACAGCAGGATGGAGATCCTGCAATAAACTGCACTGTGAGAAGGGAATCAGTGACAGACGAGCTTCCACGAACCACGCATGCCGTGAAGGGGGTTTTCTGAGGACTAGAGTGAACGATAAACACCTGCATCACAATGAACTGACCCCTTTCAGAGCGCAAGCTGAGGCTGTGGAGCACAGCAAGCAGTCCTAATAAAACTGTTCTGGAAATGCTCTACACTACTAAAAACAAGTATGCTTATTTCCTCCATACAAAGCAGAGAGAACACGGGGTACAGAGCAGGAACAGTGTGTGCTCAGCACCCTGCAATCCTCTTGGTAGGGGCTAGGCAGCCTCCCCCCCTCCCCTCAGAGGCGGGATTAACTCATGGAAAGGAAGGTAAAGCAGTGTGGCCTGGGAAGCCCAGAAGAAGGGCCGGAAGAATCACAGTCAGAACAGAGGCTGGAAGGAGGGATCCTGAAGAGGAGAGGCAGGCAGGGTGGAGATGCTCAGTGGGTAGAGGTGTCTATTCTTCCACAAAGCCATAGGTTTCTCTGCACAGGCTAACCATTCTAGACATCCAGAGATATTTCTGTTGCTTTCATTATAAAGTTCATTTACATCATTGTTAACTTTTATCATTATCTTTGGTTATCAACACTCATTCACCACACACAATTGTCATTCAGAAACTACAGAGGAAGGCTTAAATCGGACAAATCCTCCAGCATTCCTTGCATGGCACTGAAAACAGGGTATGTAATAACTGCCACAAACCACCCACACCAGCTCCTAGACTGTCGGACTGTATCGACTGCTCCTCTGCAGTTTTTGTTTTAATACAAGGGAACCTCTGTGCGCCAAGCTCCAGTGAGTACTGCATGTACGATTCACGGTCTGCAGCCTGCTTCTTAACGCCATCTAACAAATCACAGCTCAAGTCATGTGAGCATACCTGCCAACTTAACTGATCAATGGCTCACTGCCAATACCCAAAGTGGCAAAATGGGAAAATAAAAAACAAGAAGTTAGGAAAGAAAAAAAAATCACATTTGTGAATTATAGGTAGCAATATGAAGAATACAGAATATGCGTTCTTAATACTTGCTACAAATAGCAGGTAGCTTCTGCCTATACAGACGGGAAAGGCACCTCAGAACTATCACTCTTTAGAGGCTAGGCACTTTTTCTGGCCTCTCCAGCCACAGGGAGACAGAAATTTCACAGAGATGTGTGATACTACAGAGCTCTCAACTGCCTGAAGAGCACTGTCATAGGAGACTTTCTCCTCTGTGCACAGCCCACACCCGTACTTAAGAAAGGAAGGCCACATTCACTATCTTTACAACACACAACTTACTTTTCCTAGAGTGACCTTTAAAGATGAGGTGAGATACTGTTTCAAGGGTTCCTCCTCAAAGCCCACACATCTCCCCACCTTATGAAAGCTCTCACTTCCTGATAGCATCTGTGGGCAGGGTGGGGAACCAAGCCACATACCGCCCTCTGTCTGGACCCTGGCTGGGTTCCGGCCCTTCTCCTTCAATTCCAGATGCACATCATCCAGCATCCAAGATGAGAGAGAAAACATACTGTGGGCCCATCCAGCTGGCAGTGAAGTCATGGGAAGATGACATTCTCCCTGCCAGGCAGTCATCATATGCACAGCCCACTCCAAATGCTTCTGTGGCCAGCAAGGGTTGTGCTCACAGGTACCTTGTCTTCACAGGGTTTTGGTGGTGAAGGATCTTAGAGCACTGAAACTAATTTTGAACATTACATATTCTGGAATCCTTTTTACTACCCACTTCAAAGCAGAGCGTGGTACAAAGCAGGCACAATCTGGCATCCCTATCACTACAGGTTTCAGGATCAGAAACAACCAATACCACTTCTAACCCAGACCACACCAAAGGGCCTTGGTGCCACAAGTGGTTCCATTTGTGTGTGGGGCAGCACTCCGACGTCACTTCTGAGACTAAGGGGCTGCTGTATGCGGCCCCCTGAAAAGTCCAGCACATACACAGAACACAGAGCAGACAGACAGTGCCCTAGAGCCCACTGGGGTGTTTTCCTCCCCGGGCTCCCTCATCTTGGAAAGTGTGCTGCACACCAGCCAGACTCCTGTTGTCCCTGAGCTGTGACCTTTAGTATGCGGAGCTTCCGTGACTTAACTACTGGCCACTGACAGCATGCTCAGGGCCGTGTCAGGTTTGGGCTGTGGGATGTTAAGGCACACGTCCAGATGTACAGCACAGGCACAGCCACCTTCCTCCTTGTCGTCATGGGAACAGCCGGGGAAGAGTATTAGGCTTCTAAAGAAAACAATGCCCAGGACTTCAGTCACACCCAGGTCCCCGGTAGCAGTGTCATGGCTGAGCTTTACTGCCTGAAAGAACTCAGACAGAGCAGAAACACAGCAAGGCCCCTGCGCTGGGTGAAGAGATGGTTATAAAACGCACAGAACTCTAGAGTAGAAGAGACATCAGAGAACATGACCACTTCCAGTGCAGCAAAGCTTTGTAAGAGGAATTCTCTTCAGTGTCTCTTGCCCACTTGCCAAGGACGAGAAGGGAATGGTCAGTGTATTTGCATACAACAGGAAAAGTAATAATCAAAGTAAAAGCAACAGACTCGCCTCCAAGGTGGTACCTGACTGTAGCTATTTTGAGTACTAACTAACCCTGTGACTGTCCTCATCCTACTGAAGAGGTCAGTAACCTGTCCCATGTCCTCGAATGTCAAGGCCAGATGGCTTCTACACATGCCTGCGGGCACTGAATCCCCAGAAGCAGGGCAGACTTTCTTCCTGGCACTCTGAGTTTCATGCCCTGCCTAGACATTAAGGAGGGGAAGAATGATAGAGTCTGAGACTTGAAATGGGTTTCTTTCACTCAAAAAAAAAAAAAAAAAAAAAAACAAAAAAACAAAAACAAAAAACCAAAAAACAAAAACAAAACAAAACAAAAACAAAACAAAAAAAACAAAAACAAAAAAACACCCAAACCCAAAGGACAACAGCAACCTGTAGCTAGCATCATTCAGACCAACGGTCTCTAAAATACTTTTAGAGCTAGTTAATAAACTACTGTTCAAGATGAAATGCAAAAGCGGAGTAGAAAAAGTAATCCCATCTAAATTATAGGAGATTAGTGTTGGTCTAGCACTAATGACATTTCAGAACTAATAAAGTATAGCCAAGGGTCAAAAACAGTTCTGAGCTAGGAAGGATTAAATAAAGAACACAAACAGCAAAGAGCTTCTGGTGGATTTGAGAGAAGACAAGACACGGCAGGCAGCGACGAGCCAGGAAAATCCCATCCTGTGAATGCTGGGGGCCTGGGCATCTGGCACCCACTGTCCTTGGCAATATTAGTAGTCCCCTGGGGGAAAAGGGGGGCTGGTCATGGGTCACATGGCCATGCTGATATGTTGCTTCTGGTCCTTCCCCTCTCAAAAGCCTCCAGGAGGTTAGCAGTCAGAAGTGGACGAGCTTGAATGAAGACTTACATGGGATCAGACAAAAAGAGGTGTTTGAATACAGAATTAGGAGGAGTGGCTGCAGAGCTGCTCTGACTCTGTCTATCTGCATGGGAACCTGTAATCCCGCCTCCTTGTCAGGGAGGAGCACGGCTGCATCTCTTTAATCACTGAAGGGCAACCTACAACAGAAATTTAAGATATGAAAACAAGAGCCAATAAGCACTTCAGACTATTTTAAAGTTAGGTAAGTTGTAGTGGTCACATTACATTTCTAAAGTTTTTTGATATGATATGTCTCTTAGTGCTAGATATGTTGCTCCTGTGGGGGAATTAATTACAGGTACGACGGCTGCATTCTGTCCTTTCCAGTTCTTACTACAGTCAAACAGGACTTACTGCCTTTACTTCTCTTTGTACAGAGCTCAGTGGTATTAAATACAATTGTGTTAGATCCATCTCTACGACTCTCTGTGTGTATGGTATATGTGCGCGCACATGTGGAGGTCAGAAATGGTGCTAGATGCTTACTGGCTTCTAATCTCATTTCTTTGAGAAAGGACCTCTCTCTGAATGAGGTGTGTCACTTCAGCTTGGATGGCTGGCCACGTCTTTGTGCTGACAAAGGCATCTTCCCCACCCTCTCCATAACCTTTGATGCTGTAAAGCTGAAACTCTAAGCCCATTAAACAGCAATGTTCTTCCCCCCCCCCCCAAGCTTCCAGCAAACACCTTTCTACTTTCTATCGCTGTAATTTCAACTATTCTAAGCACTTCTCACATGGAGGCAGAGACAACACATGTCTTTTAGGGACTTATTTTGTAGCTCAAGGTTCATTTATGTCATAGCGGGTGATAATGGCTTTCTTTTTCAGGCCAAGTCATATTCTGTGACACAAAAGACCATATTTGCCTTCCTATTCATCCTCTGGACCAACACCTAGGCTGCACCCAGACTTCAGCTGTGCTGTATATAGTATTGGGAAGGGCCCCACCTAACATTCTTCTTGAACTCCTTTTTTGCAATGAGTCTCATGATGCTATCCAGGATGAACTCCAAGTCCTGGATTCAAGCGATCCTCCTGCCTCAGCTCTTTAGCTTCCTCATTTCTGTAAGAGTGTTTTTGGTTTTTTTTGTTTGTTTGTTTTTGTTTTTTTGCACAATTTGTTGAATACACTGAAAATTCCCAATGGGACAATTGTAGCATCCTAGTCAAAAATTATGTGACTACATACACAAGGGTTTATCTCTGGGCCTGAGTTCTACTGTCTTTCTTTATGCTAATTTTCATAACTTAGATTCAGGTGTAGAATTAGGAAGCATGAGGACTCCAGCACAGTATTTCTGATGTTCAAGATCCTATGGATTTCAGAACAGGTCTTCCCACTGAGCTGTACTCAATCTAAAGATGTACTAATATTTGGGAATCACTGACAGAAATATTAAGACTTTTAATTCATGACCATGAGTATATTTCCATTTCCTTACACATTATTTTTCTCTCAAGAACATCCTTATTGTATAAGCTTTTCACCACCTGGTTAAAGTAATTCTCAGTATTTTATGAAGTTACTGTAATTGGAACAGCTTCTTTTTCACAAGGTTCACTAGTATTCAGAAATGCAATTGGTTTTTGACGCATTGATTCTCTATTTTAATATTTTGTAGAATCATTTATTGGTTGTAATAGTATTGTCTAGAACCCTTAAGAGTGTGCTATATGTACAGCTAATCACCTGAACAGAAAGGTTCATTTCTTCTTTTCCAACTTGGATGCCCTTCATTCTTTCCTGTCTTGTAGCTTTGGCTAGAAGCTCAACAACTATGTCCCATAAGAAGCGAGGAGACAACTATCCTTGCTTTGCTCTTTATCTTACAGGAAATGGGTTCAGTCGTCTGCAGTGAATGGGATACCAGTCATGAACTTTTTACACAGCTTTCATTATGTTGGGATAACTACAATTCATATTAGTTTGCTGAACACTTTTTACATGAAATGAGGTGAATTTTGTCAAATGCCTTATCTGCATCGAGAGAATTGGACATGCATTGTTTTCACTTTTTCTGTTAACGTAGTTTGCTAATATACCAATTTAGGTTGAGTCATCCCTGAATTCCAGGAACAAACCCTGCTGGATTGTTACATATAAATCCTTTTTAGATATGCAGTTGAATTCAATTTGCTAGTATTTTCTTGAATAGTTCTATTCAATATTTGTAAGAAATATGGGTTTGTAGTTTCTTATAGAGTCTCTCTGGACTACTTTATAAGGCAATACTTCTCTCATGGAATGAAATAGGAACTGTTTGTTATTCTTTCTTCAATGTTTTGGGAAAGTCTGAGAATGGCCATTATTCTCAGACTTTATTATTCTGTGTTATTCTGTGAGTGTGGACCTCACCAGGGAAGTCAGTCCAGGGTTCCCGAGCTCCTCACCAGGTACAGGTATACTCAAAGCCAATAGTTTCCAATTACTAGAAATTTATTCACTCAGGTTAACCAAATGGTCGGTATACAATACCACACCACCTTTATGATTTTTATTTCTATAGAGTCAGTAGTATGCAGTATTGTCCCTACTTCATTTCTGATTTTAGTAATTTAATTTTTTCTCCTTTTTCATAGTCCATGCAGATACAGATTGCTCAACTTACAGAACCACCTTTGGTTTTTGAAATCTGACTTCACTGACTTATGAAGGCTGTGTATGCTAACTATCTTTTAAAATCTACTGAGAGTTAATTTATGTTATGATATTGGGTCTACCCTGGAAAATGCTCCAGGAAGCACCCGGGGAAAACACAGTATGCATCACACTCTGCACATGTTGTAGATATAGTTTGTATAGCATGCCATTTAAATTCTCTGTGCTTCCTCCCTTTCTGACAGACTGTTTTACTTACTACTCAGAGTCAGGTACTGAAATAGACAACCATTAAGAAAAAAAATTCATTTTTTTTCCTTTAAAATTGTCAGTTTTTGATTCTCACACTTTAATGTGGTTTTGGTATATAGTTATATTCATTTGTGATTTTTTAAAATCTATTTTATTTATATAAAAACACTGTAGCTGTTTTCAGACACATCAGAAGAGGGCATCAGATCCCATTACAAATGGTTGTGAGCCACCATGTGATTGCTGGGAATTGAACTTAGGACCTCTGGAAGAGCAGCCATTGCTCTTAACCACTGAGCCATCTCTCCAGCCCCATTTATGATATTTTTAATTACAAAACCTTTTGTATTTATTTTAGCATGTGTATGGGTGCCTGCATGCCACAGTATGTGTGTGTGAAGGTCAGAGGACAACTTGCTGGAGCTGGGTCTCTCCATATACCAAAGGAGTTTCAGGGAAGAAACTCAGGTCTTCAAGTTTGGTGGCAAGTGCCTTTACCTATGCAGCTACTTTATAGTTTGTGTCTTTTCTTGCTGTGCTGGATTTTTGTTACAATGTGTCCATCTCTGTCTTTTGTAATCCCTTTGGCTTTAGAGTACATTTTGTCTGATGTAAGCCACCACAGCTTTCCTTAATTATTCGCTTACTCATTTTTCATCCATGCTTTTAACCTTTTTTGTCTCTGAATCTAAACAGTCTCTTATAGACAGCATAACTGGATCACATTTCACCTACTGAGTTAAATACTCTTTTGTATCTGTTCATATTTAAGTAATTATGAATAAGGAAGAATTCACTTATATCATTTTACTGTTTCCTATAAGGTTTATGACTTTCTTAGTCATTATTTCTTTTGGGTATAGTTCATTTTTTATGGTGAAAATCTGAATTCCTTTTTACTTTCTTTGTGTATATTTTATACTTTTTTAGATTTGCGGGTATGATTTTTAAAATTCAAAGGTAAAAACACTGATTTGTAACAGTTTAAGTGATACACTTTTAAAGAGCTATTCTTTTACGATTCCAACTGACTCATTTTTACTATTATTTGGTTAATGCTTAAAAAAAAAAATCCTTCCACATCGTATGGCCCTCAGTACACTAGTAATTCTCTTAAGTGTATTAGTGTCATAAATTACATAGAAAACAAAGTGTGGTGCTGTAAACCACTGAGAAGATGCTTCCGTAAGACTGGCCTATGGGTAAGTCTGTGTGACATTTTCTTGACTGATGTGGGAGGGTCCAGGTCATTGAGAGCAGGAGCCATCTTAGGCAGGTAGTCCCAGTTGAGTTAGCAATGGAGAGCAAGCCAGTAAGCATTCCCCCATAGCTTCTGCTTCAGTTTCTGCCTGGGGTTATTTCAAAAGTGGGCCATGACTGGAAGTATAAGCAAAATAAGCTTTCCTCCCAATGCTGCTTTTGGCCACAAGTTTTATCAAGCAATAGAAAGTGAACCAAAACACTAGGTTTCTAGGTCCCATCTAGTAGGATGTTCTAATTTCATACTGTAGGACTACAAGGTCGGGCAACCAGGAAAAAAACTCCTGTAGCCTATTTCTCTGGGAATATTTTAATTTCTCATGCTTTGTAGACCGACAAGATACTTTTGGATGGTAGGGCTATAATCCCCCCTCCCCCATCCCTCCCCACAATGAACTCATCACCTCAAGAACAGCTTTGAAGATTTTGGATAATAACCTTCAAATAATTTTTGTTGGTTGTTCTTAAAGGTGACAAAACATTCTCCTGCTGCTTCTAAAAGTCTCTGTTGTTTTTTAAAAGTGTGATTATAATACATCTAAGCATGAATCTACTGAAAATTGTTCTTTGTGCTTGGGTATAGTCTATGTTTGTCCACAAGTATGTCCACATGTATGTCCACACGGAAGCCAGCATCAACACAGGGTACCTTCCTCTGTTGCACTTCACCTTACTGAACCTGGAGTTTGCAGATTCAGCTAGAATGGACAGCTAGCAAGCCCCAGGAATCCTCTGGTCTCTGTCTCCCAGTAAAGGAATTACAGGCAACTGCTTTTTACATGGGACTGGGCATCCAAGCTCAGGCCCTTATGATTGAACTGCAAGGACTTTATATTGAAAAGGTTAATGAGTTTCTTAGATATTCTTGTCTTTCTCATCAAACATGGGAGGTTGTCAACCATTATTTCATTCCTCTCTCAGTTCCTCTCCTCTGCTGCCACACTCCAGCTCTACTGGTCAGCTTGGTCTATCTCCCTCATCTTTATGTTTTCTGCCTACCTTTCTTCCCCGACTCCAAGTCTAAGGGCTTGGCTTCTGTAATACGGTCACAAGGAATTAATGAATGCCAGCTCAATTAAATCTAGGAAAATGTTCAACCCTTTACAGGATCAAACAAAATAGATTTTTTTTCTTAATACATTGGCCCTAAGAAACAACCATTCAGAGAATGCAATACTTCCTGTTAAGAATGATGACCTTAAAAACAAAATGGCAGTGAGTTACTAGTTAACAGTTTTGAATGGCCGTGGCTTGTCAATGAGCCCCCGTTCCTGTTAAAGTCAGTTTACACAAAAATCCTGGCAATTACTCAGGGTTACCTAGAACATGTTTTTCTATGGCAATCAGCTACCCAATCTCTGAAAGTGTCTTACTAAATATTTATTACTCATGGCAATGGTATCTGAGAATAGTGATTTTAATGTTATTCATTTCCTAAACATATCCAGTTAGCTTTGTCTGAAATACAGGAAGCTAATGCAAAAAGAGAACACAAATAGTAACTCTGCAGGAAAACTGATACCTAAATATTACTGCTCTCATGAGGCAAAGCCTGCTGGGAACGTCTCTGTCTTGAATCCGTCAGCAGCCATGCTCCTCTCTCTCTGATTCTGCAGCTTGTCTGAAGGCAGATCTTCACCTCTGGGTTGACTACGAATCAGGGAACTGCCCAGGTTGCTTCAGTGGGATGGCGGCACCTGGGACACTTTGTGAAGACACAGTATCACATAGGAACTAGAGAACAGCTCTTCAGAGGCCTTGACTGAAGGCAGCCATTATTTTCAGGGCATTTCAGCTTGCTACTTATGTTACCTTGGCTATAAAAGTTCTAAAGTACAAAGCTGAGACTTAAAAACTTGTTCTACTACACTATGCTGTTTGCACTGTATAGAAACTGGGAGGTATACAAATATGTATCAGGATACTGAGTATATAATTTAGAAAAAGGTTCTTTAAAACAAAAACAAAACGTTTGGTAGCCAGGTGTGGTGACAGGAGCCTTTAGTTCCAGAATTCGAGAGCAAATGTAGGCAGATCTGTGTGTGAGTTTGCGGCCAGACTGCCCCACAAAATCGTTCCGGATCCCCAGGATGATGTAGTGAGAATCTGTCTCAAAAAACAAAATAGAACATTTATTTTATGTGTCTGTGCATATATGTGTGCACAGAGGTCAGAGGACAACCTATAGGTGTTGGTTTTTTTCTATGTTGGTCCCAGGGATGAATTTCATATCACTAGACTTGGTGGCAAGTATCTGCATCAATGGGCCATCTTACAGGCTTGAAAAAAGTTTGTTGGTTCTAAATTTAAAATGCCCCAGAATATAACTAAGGTGAAATTTTTTTTTTCTGAGACAGGGTTTCTCTGTGTAGTCCTGGCTGTCCTGGAACTCACTCTATAGACCAAGCTGGCCTTGAACTCAGAAATTCGCTTGCCTCTGCCTCCCGAGTGCTGCGATTAAAGACATTCGCCACCACTGCCTGGCTAAGGTGAAATTCTTTAGGCACTGGTCTAATTTTGTTCTTTAAAACTGAGACTTAGGTAAGTTTTAGGAATAGGAGTTACAGAGTATCAAAGTCAGACAACTTTGCCCTTGGTGGATACAGGACATCCAAGCAAGCGGCTTCTACATCACTCTCACAATGGTCAGATCACAAACAGAATTGTGTCCTAGATCATCACCACTCCTGGGCAGGTGAAAGTAAGGTGAGAAGCAGTCATCTACAGGTTGAGCATGCTCCCTAACAACCGATAGACTGGCATTTGGCAGAAGTAAGAATCAGCCTGGGGACCCTTCGGTGAAGAGAAGCCAGATACAGCAAAGCTTGGCTCACTCCTGTACCCCAGAGAAAGGGCTGGCAGGCAAAGCAGGAACACACCCATTGTGCCTCTATGCATAACACTTACTGCTACTTAACGACAGGCCAGGATGCACACAGTCTGCATATATGAGCACCTTTGAGTGAGTTGAGCAGTGCAAGAAAATAAGGGCTCCACATGGAAAGATAAAATTAGGACGAACACAGCATTGGAACACTACATCGATTGTTTGAACTCAGGTTAAGTGAGCCTGGTCATTTGCTAAAACACCGAGTAAGGCAAGGTGGCCTCCTTTTCTGAAAGAGCACACACACCAGCATGTCCATGTCCTCTGGATTCTAGGCTCCTGTCCTGGGTGCCAGTGCCAGACCAACAGGAAGGAACACCATACAATACATTGCTCACTTTCCCTTTACATGGCAGTAACCTGCAACCTTGTCAAGGGGGTCTGAAGGCAGAGGATTCACACTGAAGGTCACCGGTGCGTGTGCTCCCAGACAGAGGCCCAGTTCTTGCTCACTGTCTTGCCATAAGGAGCCTCTGCTTTCCTGTGTTCTCACCTTCTGTGTGGGCACTCACTAACTTTTGGTAGACAGAAAGGTTTGATTTACATATTATCTCTTCACAATAGGTTAGGAAAAGAGAATTTACACTTTGTTTGTATGTGGCACTGGCTGATCTGGAACCCACACTGTAGATCACATACAGATTATCTACTTGTCTTTGCCTCCCAAGAGCTGACAACAAAGGTGTGTGCCGCCACGCCCAGGGAGACTTTATGCCTTTAAGAAAAACTGATTTGTGAAAAAAATTTAGAGGTTTAAAGGAAAACAGTAGTATTAAGATTCTAGTTTTTAATTTCAGTTCAACAATGGAACAGGGACTGTGTGCTGGCTAGTTGCTTACCACTAACTGTAGACAAACAGCTATGAGTGCCTCTTCAGAGCAGGAAACACACACTCTAGCAACAAGACTTCCTAGCCATTAGCAGAGTCCCTGAGATGTCCCCTGAGGCTGGGTACAGTGAAACATGGAAGCAGGAAGGCATATGAGACTATTCACTCACTGGTGAACAAGACCACAGCTCCCTGCTGCAAGGCTCTGTGAACAGCCTTTACAAACCTAGCCAGTGGATTTTCAATTTTCAATTGCTTCTCTGTGATGCGGTTTGGTCACTTTAGGAGCTGGGTTCTTCACGAAGACCCTCAACAGAAAAAAGCATTACCACTGTTTATTTGAATTCTCAAATATACCAAGATAGGGCTGCAGTGGTTAGGGCTGACACCTTGACAAAATCTAGAATCACCTGGGAGACTGGCCTTGATGCATGCCAGGAAGGGATTGGCTTGATTATTAGGTTAATTGGGGTAGGTGGTTGTCTTAGTCAGGGTGTTTATTCCTGCACAAACATCATGACCAAGAAGCAAGTTGGGGAGGAAAGGGTTTATTCAGCTTATACTTCTACATTGCATTCATCACCAAAGTAAGTCAGGACTGGAACTCAAGCAGGTCAGGAAGCAGGAGCTGATGCAGAGGCCATGGAGGGATGTTCCTTACTGGCTTGCTTCCCCTGGCTTGCTCAGCTGGCTTTCTTATAGAACCCAAGACTACCAGCCCAGGGATGGCCCCACCCACAAGGAGCCCTTCTGCCTTGATCACTAATTGAGAAAATGTCTTACAGCTGGATCTCATGGAGGCATTTTCTCAACTGAAGCTCCTTTCTGTGTGGTAACTCCAGCTTGTGTCAAGTTGACACAAAACCAGTCAGTACAGTGGCTTCAGTCCCTGGCTAGAATGCAGACTAAGTTCAGGAAGGAAGCTGAGCAGGCGCACACATGGCTTTCTGCTTGCTGACTGGATGCAATGTGACAGCTGTTTCAAGCTCAGATGTCAGACTGCTCTTTGAACTGTGAGCTAAAAGAATACCTTCTCTCTTCAGTTGTGTCTGTCAGGGCATTTCATCACAGCCATGGGGAAAAAACTAAACAAATGGATGGTTCCAGTTTCCGAAAGCAGGGTTCCAAAATGCACAAGACTAGTTAAAAACTGTCAAGTTCTACAGAAACCATCCCTGCGCAGAGGTTTTTTCACTTTTTAAAAGGCTTCTCTCACTTATTAGTTCAGATGTACAAACAGAAAGGTGCTATGAGACACATTTTGGTTATAGTTGCTAGTGTCCATGGACCCCAGCATAAGGGATACACTTCAGGATACAGGACCACAAAGACACCTGGGATGAGTCTGCTAGCAGATGAAAGTCAACTGATGAAGGTGTTTTATGTGAACTGTTTAGGGACCATAACAGTAAACTGAGGCACCCAACCTTGTGGAGGGTGATTATGGAGCCATTCCTGGAGAAAGAAGACCTATACAACTCAAGTCTTAAGGGGTGATGGGGCTGGAAGTACATCCTAAGATGGCTACCAACTAGCATTCAGTTGCTGACCACATTACCCTGGATCAGACAGCACAGCAGCGAGTTTACCAAGTGATTACTATGTACAACATGCTTGGGACCAGGATTAGGACAGCACAGCTGCACCCATCTTTTCCTCGAGAAAATATTGTTGAAAGAAGCACAGCATCCAAGCAGAGAGAGGGCTCTCTCTGGGAATCTAGACATTTAATTACGACAGAAGATTTAGCCATAGAGCCAGAGAGACCTGGGCTTGCCCTGGCCCCAGCACACATGAAGTGGGAAGTTCTGATTGCAACCCCAGCTTTCCAACTTTGGTTTCCTGATCTGTAAAACCGAATCAGTCATTTCCAACTCTTAAGCAAACTAAGCAAGTCAATGGATAGGCAAGATGTGGCAAACGGAAAACATTCAATGAATGATTAAAATGTTTTAGTATGAGGCGCAACAGACTCTAACACCTGCAATGTGCACGCTGATCACTTTTTTTCATATGTATGCATCTATATACACCTCATTAAAATTTAGAACATGGCTAGCAGCTCGAAAGTCCCATGTGGCCTCTAACACGTTCATGTCTGCAGCTCCTACAACCACTCTTCTGCCTACTACCAGAGGAATCATATAGCACAGGTGCTTTTTATACCCAGGTTCTATGGCTTAGCATTATGCTAATGAAATTATCAACCTCTTGAACACAGCCGTCTATTCTCCTTTACTGTCTTCCATAACAGACACAGCAAAGTGGTTTCTTGTTTTGTTTTTATTTAACTATTGATTAACACCTAGTTTACTACAACCTGAGAGTACTTAGGACTAATACTGCTGTTACTGCTGTGACAATTCCAGTACGTATATGCTAACAGGCACGTGCGCGTATTGGAGACCCACCCAGATGCACACTGCTGGCTCACAGAGAGGGTGTATGTCCATCAGTGTTGGCCAACGCTGACAAATTATACCGCACGGCAACGCAGTAAAGCTCAGGCTGCTGCATGAGTGCCCTGGGAGCACTTGCTTTACCAGATTCTGGGATGGGGTGGTGGATAGAGGCTTCTTACTGTAGAGCGCTCTTTAATGGGCACTGGATCTCCCTCTCGGTCTCTCTCTCTCTCTCTCCTTTCTCTCCCTCCCTCCCTTCCCCCTCTCTCTCCTGAAGTGGCATGCCAAGTCTTTTGCCTGTTTTTTGAAAACTGAATTACCTTTATTTTTTTTAGCTGTTTTATAGAATACTTGCCATATTACATCAGTCCAAAATCAGTAAGACATAGTGTCTCAGCCTTTCTTTAATAGCAAGTGCTCAAACTGGGAGTGTGGAATCTTGTTTAGGGAACTGTCTCCCTCACTGTAGCAAGCATATCCCCCCACGACTCCTTCTGGGAGCTCTGCAGTCCTCCTGCTCACAGTGATGACTTCCCTTGAATTAACACTGCTGAATGGTGCAGGAGAGAAGCCTAGGGCGCTCTGCAGCCCCGCCCCCCCCTGCACTAGCGGGGACCCCTTCTCTTTGCTTGAAGGGTCCTGGCAGTGCTTCTGCACTCTCCATTTTGCTCCGGATGTCAGTCTGGAGTGTTAGCACTGATCACAGCAGCTGCAGATGAAGGTTTGCCTTTCTCACATGGACTAAGACACATAGTGAGATATGTACCAAAGAACACTTACTCGTTAAGGCCGTGTGGGGCTATCAGGATGCTTCATAAACACGAAGATATTTCAGTCTCTACAACCTGGAAAGGAGCAGTAGGGACTCACAGAGTTAGTGAGAGACCTGGGTGTGAAGAAGTGGCAGAAAGCAAGTCCAGGTCTGTTTGGACCTGGAACAGACACACCTGTTGCTGCGCCATGTTTCCTCAGCACAGGATTACATGTTATTATTTCTACAAAGGCTTACATTTCTCCACATAAGTGAAAAAAATATATATATATATAAAAAACAAATGTCTTTCAACACAGGGGGAGGGATTTAGATATAGAGATAAAGAGGGGGGAGGGAAAATCATAAAATACACATAACAACCCAGCCTAGGCTCTCATTCTATCCCTGTCCCCACCCAATCCCCCCAATAAAAACAATGTATGAAAAAAACCCACATCAAGGACTACCAATCAAAACATAGATCAAAAAAGAACGAAAAGAAAAACATTTCAAATAAAGTTCAGCTGTTTCTATTTGGGAACAACAACAAAAAAAATCCCACTTGCCACAATAAACTGACAAATGAGAAATTGACTCTGCGGTAGTGGAGCTGGAATTTTCCGATGGCACCAGCTACTCTGTCATTACTGTGGGTGACCCAAGAGGGAGTGGGGGCGATCAACAGCTGGGAGCTGGCTGGCTCACATCCCTGACCCAGGAGCACCCCAGTGCAGGGTTAGGCTCCCCTTCGAGCCATGGCTTTCCCCTGGCAGTGGAAATCCCTGTTAGTTGCATAAGCTGCTTCCAAATAGAACAAAAAACCTTCCTGCCTCAGCCCAACCCCAAACCCAACCCAGCTCTGTTATGCCAGCCTGAGCTTTCCATCTGCAGGTGACCAAGGAAGCAGAGGCCTTTACAGTGATGTCTACTGATTTCTCATGGAAAAGAATGGATATCTACAATAATCTCGGGCCCCACCAAAATACTTAGAAAATATTCAATATTCAATATTCTATATAGCCAGCTTTTCCAGGGGAAGAAAATGGTGGTGCACATCCAAATATCGACCTCCCTTCCTCAGACAGACACACAGACAGACAGACACGGGGGGGGGGGGGATGGGGGTTCTCTGTGGGCGGAGGAGGCAGAGAGGGAAAGGAATGCAGATGGGAAGAGAGGAAGGGATCTAAAGCTTGGTTAGAGTGGCTGGAAGAAATGGGTTAAATCAAACATTTAATATTACTGCCAAGCCTAGGATAAAGATTCACTAACAATTGAAGAATCCTTGGGAATTTTTGTTTTCTTGGCTACTCTGATTTTCTCTTGGTATGCCTCCTGATTAATAAAATAAATACAAGAATCAAGATATAGTCAGACTTACATAGGAAGAATTAAAAAGAAAGCTCAGTCAGGCAGTGATGGCGCACGCCTTTAATTCTAGCACTCAGGAGGCAGAAGCAGGCGGATTTCTGAGTTTGAAGCCAGCCTGCTCTACAGAGCAAGTTCCAGGCCAGCCGGAGCTTCACAGAGAAACCCTGTCTTGAAAAAATAAAACAAATAAGCAAATAAATAAATAAACAGGTAAAAAGAGGCTTATGAATGGCAGTGGACATTTATAAGTTACAGTGTCATCTCTGACTGAGCAGATTGGTCAGTTTTTGATTTAATTTGGACCTGCTAATTTAGGAATGTGGAGGGGAGTTGCTGGTTAGCATAACGTTTACCCAGAAGCGTTCACAGGCTGCAGTGGAAATCATGACGACACTCGGCACAGCAGTGACACAGTCTGAGCCACGCCACTTCCCATCTTTGTCTAGACAGCACCAATAACCTCCATGGAGGTCACCCAGTCTTGCCTGAGGCTTGGACATTCAATAAACACTGCTAGAGACAGTAGAAGAGTTCTCGTACCAGGAGGCCCAGGCACACCTACACACTTGAGTCACAGAAAAGGCAGCAACAGAGGAGACAACACAGAGCCACTGAAAGAAGGAGGGGGAGGCGAAAAACAGAGATGCCAAAAAAGGCAGTACACACAGGACATGATTGATTCTGGTAAAATATCAAATCACAGGGCTGGAAAGATGGCTCAGTAGGTAAGAAACTTTGCTGTTCTTCCAGTGGACAGAAATTTGATTCCCAAAAGCAATGTAGGGCAGCTCACAACCACCTGTAATCCCAGCCCCAGAGGCATTCAAACACTGTCTTCTGGCCTCTGGGGATACCTATACATACATGTATATACCATATATACCCCCCCAACACACACAAATCTAAACAAGATAAATCTTAATAATTATGAAATCACATACATAGAGAGCAAAATATCCACTGAATTTGGCAATATGTTGGAAATATGGCCAGTAACAAGTCATGAAATTTATAAATATACTCCGCTATCTCTGACTCCTTTGGAAATACTACTGAAAAAGAGTTTGGAAGGAACAAATCCAGACATGTAAAGAATTTCAGAAGCTAGGGCTGGAGAGACAGACCAGCAGATAAGAGCTGAGGACCTGAATTTGGTTCCCAGCACCCACAGTGGGCAGTTCAGAATCACTTGTAACTTTAGTTCCAGGGGTTCCAATACCCTATTCTGGCCCCCAGGGGCATGTACATACATGTGGTAACTTGCCCCCTCCTATATATATATAAAGATAACATTAAATAAATATTGTTTAAAAGCTTAATGCTAACAGGAAACAGACAAGACATTAACAGATGGGATACCTGACTGAGTAAAAGCAGGGAGGGCAGCGGAGAGAACAAACAAGTGATTTGAATGCAAGGACAGTCACACACACATGTTCAATTCCAGGTGAAATGGGCTCCATGCCCTACAAATGACCAAAAAAAAAAAAAAAGAAAGAAAAAAAGAAAAACCTAAAACTAAAATTACAAAGTTGTTTGCAAATTTAAGAAGTAGGTGGGCCTAGGAACTAGAAAAATACCCTATCCATTAGGTGCTTGCTGTGCAAACATGAGGACCCAGGTTAGATCCTCAATATCCACATAAAATGGCAGGTGAATGGCACATGCTTATAATCCTGGCACAGGGCAGCTAGAGACAGGATGATACCTGGGCTCCCTAGCCAATCAGCCTAGCCTAAGTGGGAGCTCCCAGTGAGACCCTGACTCAAAAACAAGGCAGATGGCACTAGAGAAAGAACGACACCTGTGGTTGATGTATGTACACACACACACACACATACACACACACACACAGACACACACACAGGGTAGGGGTAGAGGTAGGGGAGGCAGGCCCCAGTGATTCTCCTTCATCTCAATAGAGAAGACTGGAATACCCACTACTCAACAGCAGAGTAAAGAACATGGAGGACACAACATGGAGATAATGGGAAAGGAGGAAATAAATACATAAATACGTAAATAACGAAGTGAAGGCCCTGCAGCAAGCCTGACAAAATACAGGCAATCACCTCACATTTTAGCACAAAGATGGAAGAATTAGAGGTTAAAGGGAAAGATTTTCTGGAAGAAAAAAAACACTTTAAAAATTGTATGTGCATGCATCAAAGGACATGCATTGGGGGTCAGAGGACAGTTCTGTAGGCCAATTCTCTCCTTCCACTTGTCCACGGGTTTTGGGATCAAACCCAGGTTATTAGACTTTTAGGGCAAGTGCCTTTATACACCATGAGCCATCTCACCAGTCCAAGTAAAGCATTTTCAAACAGACTAAGATCATCCTCCAACAATGAAGCCATATTAAAGGAAATTCTAAAAGGAGCGGAAGAACACCAGGTAGATGGGCAGACGTGAGTAAGGGCAGGGGATGTGATACACATGTGCACAGAGCTAAACAAATACTGACATTGCAGAAGAAAAAGAAGCAATTCTTTATAATTTTAATACTTATGTGTGTGCATTTGCATATGTGTCATGGCCTGTGTGGAGGTCAAACGACAAGTTGTGGTGTTGCTCAAGATTGGCAGCAAGCACCCTTACCTGGTGATCCATTTTGTTGGCTCAAGAAACATTTTATGATATTCTGAATAAAGAACAGAATACATACAGCTAGAGTATGTATGGGGAGGGGTCTTCCTGGCCCCAAACAACCCAAGAAGAGGAGTATGAGGTTAGAGACTGGAAGAGTCTGTCATGTACTCCAGCTGTTCAGGAAATAATACCGACAGTTAACAAGCAAGAGATCGTGAAAGTAAAAGCATATGACCAGCAAAGGAAATAATTCATCAAGTATAGAAATGTCCTGCAAATGTGAGAGGAATCTTTGCTAGGTATACATATAACAGGATTACTATCTAAAATATACAAAGAACTCTGAAAACTAAACACCAAACAACCCACTTTAGAGAGCTAATGAAGTAAACAGACAGTCCTTAAAGGTAAAGTACAAAGGGCCAATAAACATATAAAAAATGTTTAACACACTTGTGCTTGTCACACACACACACACACACACACACACACGACTGAGATCCCATCATACCCTGGTGAGATTGGCACTCAGAGAACTAGACACTGGCGAGGATGTGAGCAGGAGGAAAAGAAACACCCTCAGTTGCGGTGAGGGTTTCACCAGGCTTCCCACTATGGAAATCAGAATGGGGGTTCCTCAAAAAACAAAAAGCAAAGCGAGCAGCTGACCCAGTCATGGTATTCCTGGATATTTAACCAGAGGACTCCAAGTCAACACCAAGTAACAGAGACAACTGCACATCTATGCTCACTGCAGCACTGCTCACAATAGCTACACGATGGGGCCCACCTACGTGTCCATCAAAAGAAATGATAAAAAGAGTGTTCGTTCTCTCTCTCTCTCTCTCTCTCTGTGTGTGTGTGTGTGAATTTTTTAGCCATATATTAAACAGATTAAGTCAGTTTCAGAAAGACAAGTCTGACAGGTTTCCTTACATTTGTGAATTCTAGAGTTTACAGAAACATACGAAGTCATGCATGTACTTATTAGGTGAAAGCAGAAGTGAACTGTGTAGCAGACATGACCACCTGTCGTCCACACACTACGTGTCCAATGATGGTAATGAATATAGCTCAATATAAACCATCTGTAACCTCAGTGTTAGGGAATGGGGGTAGCAGAGCATCTGTTTCATGTGTTGTCAGAATCAAGTAAGTTGGTGTGGAAACACACAATAAGATTAGCCACTAGTGAGTGCTCTGAGCACGACCCCCCAGAGCACACCCGAACGCTCCCCTTTGTCTTTGGTAAAGACAAGTACCAATGCAGAAAACCCTTCTCCACTCTTAGCTAAGGGAGCTGAGAGTAAACTGTTGGTAGAGGCCCTGCCAGGATGACAGGGCTCTCTCACTGGGAAAGGCATCTACAACCTCTACTGCCCCCACCAAGGCAAACACTCTTCTTCTGTCTTTCTTTTTTCTTTGAGCTAAGACACCATCCACTCTACTCTGCAGACTATGCAGTGCCTGAAGACAAAGCATACAGTGTGGCAACTCGGTGTGAAGGAGAGTCTTCTGAAGCTCTCAGTTTGGCTTTTCCTGACTCCATGAACTACCGTGCCCTTTAAAATGAGATTTTTATATTGTAAATAGGGCAAATGGCAGCATCTTTAGCACAAACATTGAGCATTTCTGTTCACTTACTCTGAAGCCCCCAAGAGTAGATTCTCCCAGCTTAAACCTCCTCTTCCCATCCTAGGCTGGGCTCCTCACTGTCTACCCAGGCCTTACTCTTTCCACTTGCAGCTTCAAAGGGGCTCTTCTTGCAAACACAAAGCACAAGGTCATGCAGGGTTCAGAGCAAAGGACAGGACAGAATCTGGCTTACCATGTAGGTTCTTATAATTAAATAAATTTCATTTCAAACCTAAAGAGGGTACACCTGGTCCCTGATTAATTATTGTACTAAACTATTTTATTTGGCATCGTGACATTGAAGAAATAATCTAGGTCTCATGCAGAACACTAGCCAGGGAGGACAAGTAGCTCAAGAAGGGGCAGAGATCCCCACTTCAGACAGGGTCTTTAATAAGGAAAACTGATGGGCACAGAACGGTGCTTACTGCTAGGGTACAGACTGCTCCTCCTGCTTCTGTGTGGTCAAACCTCTGTTAAAGTAGTGCTAACTGACAGGAGTTTAAGATCTCTACCTCAAAAACAAGTCAAATGTTGTATGCTTATTATAAGGAGCAAACACACACTTTGGAAGATGAGCTGTCTCTCTGCCATACATTTTAGCCACATGATATCTTCAGATGTCCTTGTTACCTTAAAAACCAGCTCATTATACTATGAGCTAGCCCCAACTCCGAGACTGGGACAAGCCAGGCTATAGCACCTGGTTGTGGGTCATGTGCAAGGATACAGGGGTTGTTGTCATCGATGTTGCTGCTGTCCAGAATCAGAGGGATGCCATCCAGCTCATTCACCTAATGGAAAGAAGGTGAACAACCAGGTCAGCATTATGCAATAGAGACTCATCCTCCTCCTAATTTCTTGATTATTATAATATATTAAATAACACTGTTTCACCTGTTAATAACCCAGAAATACACAAGAGCAGATATACAGGGGTTGGACAGACGGCCCAGTCAGTAAAATGCACACTTTGCAACCACAAAGACCTGAGTTTGATCCCTAGAACTTTTTTTTTTAAAAAGTAAACAAACCCCCTTGTGTGTGAGCACTCGAACACACACACACACCCCACAAAACAGACAAAGAGGTGGACACTTGTAGCCCCAGCACAAGAGCAGTGAGGATACAAAGGTCAGCCTAGCCTAACAAGTGAGCTTCCTATCAATGAGACCCTGTCTCAGAAACAAGGTGGCTGGGCACACCAAGAGGCAACACTGGAAGCTGCCCTCTGGTCTCCACACGCAGATCCACACTTGTGCACACACTACACAAAAACAAAAAAGCAGACATATGAACACAGAAGTAACTTTATTCTTTTCACCTTTCCTCACGACAGTTAGGGCGTTGTGGCAGCCGTATTTAAAAAGAGTAGAAGTAAATTGCACTCTAATGCTGCCTTTTAAGGATAAACACCTTATCTGAGTTTTAAGAACAAAGAAATGCTACCAAAAGAGAGACCGGGCCATTTTCTAAGGAAAAACTTTTCTAAACAGGACTTGTGTCCAGAAATAAAAGAGAAAGGTTTATTAAAAGGTTTTAACGTTTGACATTAAAAAAGAAAAGACAAGTGAAAAATGAGGAAAATATCTGTAGGATATTACAGATTTGTAATATAGTTGCAAGGGACTAGCATTCTAATACAGAAAGAACTAACAAAACTCAGTCTAAGACTCTCCCTCAGTGAGAAGCAGGGGCTGGCTGGTGACAGCAGGGGACCGGGGGTGATCATAAGCTGGAGCTGAAGTCTGGCCAGGATCCCAACTTTGGGCACATTATGGAACTTTGAAGACTTAATTTTCTCATCAATAAAATGGGGATGTAAAAGTCTATTTCAAAGAAAACAGGAACCATGGACTAGATTGTGGCGGAGGTCTATGATACTAGCTGACTACAGCAAGGAGTGGGGACCCCTGGAAGCCCAAAGAAGCAAGGGCACTTTCAACAGGGCAAATACAGACTTTCCTTCTACATGGGGCTAAGCTGCCAACTTTTTGACAGTAAGAGAAGAATAAACTAGTCAAGATTTCTTCAGTGCAAAAAGAAAAAATAAACATTAAAGGAAAAAAGTAAACTTCTAAGGTCTATCAAGTTGGCAAGATTTCTTTGATAGAAGTGAAATCACATGATAAATGCCGAAATTTAAGCAAAGTATACAGGTCAAATAAAGATTTATTAAACACCACAGCTCCACTGAAGCTGGGGCTCCTAGGTAAACACCTCCCTCACAGGGCTGCACTACACAAGGCTACAGGGAACTTTTTATAGACACCCATGGACTATTCTCAATGTACACGGACTATTCTAGACACAGACGACAAATACATAATTATAGACTTAAGAATGAACACAGGGGAAGCTCACTCGGACAGAAGACATAAACATAACACCTCCCCAAGAAGCCTGACAACAAAATTAGTTATTACAGCACGCAAGTTTATTGCTGCAGTTACATGTGTAGAGTGACTATCTGGGACAAGGGAGAACAATTAGGAAATTAACGAGTTTTCTTCTGTTAGCACTCCATAAAAGAAGGAAGTTGCTTGTTTCTTTACCTAACATGTTAGGAACTGATTGTAAACCCATAATAAATGACTCAGAGGTTGTTCTCTGGGGGAGCCAAGCTCAGTCAACACTTTCTTTTTACATGGTAATGCTGCCCTACTAGACAGTAAACCTGGCTTAAACAAACATCTGGGCCCTGGAAACTAGACAGAGGATAGTTCACTGGTTATCTGTTCCCTTTCTGTCCCACGGGAGCATGGGATGCTGGAGGAACACTGCAAGGCATACAAGCCCTATGAGAGAGCAAGCTCCTGTGGGAACACAGACAGGGCTGGCAAGAAACTGCCTCGGTTATTCTGACGGATTTGATACTGAAAGAGAGTACACAATACTAAGGTGCAGCAGAAGCTTTCCCATCAGACCTCAGTGTCTAGCAAAAGAGCATTCACAATACTGATCTTCGGGCAGACTCACAGAGCACAAGCTCATGCCAAAGAGAAGACCCAGGGCCGGGGCTGTAACTCAGTGGTACAGCACTTCCCTAGCAAACTTCAGGCCCCTGGTTCTATCCCTAATACTACAGTCAAAGAGACAGACAGACTCCAAATTTTAGCCAGGCCTTGGTGGTGGATGTTGCTTTGTTTGTGAGTTTTCAGAACTGCCTTGGCTGCTGCACTCATCTTACAGAGCTGCTAGAACAAAGCAGCACAGGGCCGATGGCTGACAGACAGGCGTCCACACTCTCCCTGTTTCGGTGGCAAGGAGCTGAAGGGAAAGTGGTCAGCAGCATGTTTTGGTTGCTGTTGCCTTTCTACTAAACACAGTAGAAGAGAATCTGCTCCCGGCTTCTCTGGGCCACTGGAGGGTCCTTTTTGGCTTGCAGATCTCTGCTTTGACCTTCACATGATGTTTGGTCTATACCTGTGGACTGTATCCAAAGTGTTCCTTTGTATAAGGACAACAGCCCCATCCTACACCAGTTTAACTTCACCATAACTTGGCTAATTACATCTGTAATGACTATTTCCAAATAAGGTCACATACAGCACTTTAACACAGGAAGGAAAAGGATGCAAAGTTCAACCAATAATGGCTACTATAAGTCTCTCCCAATAAATTATAAAGTCAGTTTCTCACTTAAAAAAACAAAAACAAAAATCTATGAGATTTAGATGGTATAGTCTAAGAAACTGCCACATAACATCTTGGAGAAAAATGACAACCTTACAAAGTTGAATTTTTCTTTAAATCTCAGCTTCTCTTAGTAACTTTTTATGATTTTCAGGTCATATATATTATATGTGAAATATATAAGAAATACATATTTTTATTTCTAAGAATATCATATATAGATATGAATATATTTCTATACCTTATTCCTAAGAATTTCATGCTTTGTAATGGCATTGTAGAAATTTTCATTCTTTGCTGGATATTTTTATTTGTTTGGTTTTGCAGACAGTTTTTGCTGTATTGTTCAAACTAAGCTCAGCTCACAATCCTTCCAGGTACTAGGGCTCTATAAAAATTCCTCCCTCTTTTGTTCATGTGGTTGTTCTAGAGTTCAGAGTACACACACATCTTTAACTTGTTGTAACCTAAACAGCATCACACTAATTCATACACAGTATGTACCACCGTGCTTTGAGGGAGAAACTATGTTTTGTACACAGCTGCTATAACAGAATAGGCAAGCTAAAGCTAGCCACTGAATGTATGAAGTCAGTGTTGTGCTGTTTCTAAACTGAGGAACAGAGCAGTACAGGGGAATTACATACCACTTACATCCCCCATCACCAGTCCTATAACATTAGCGAGACTGAACAGTCTCCACAGTGCATCCTGCATCCGGATTGGGCAGCTTCCTCAAAAACTGAGAATATAGCAGAGATCGTGATGCAGACAAGGTAATGGATTCGCTGACATATTCAAATTCATCTCAGTCTGCAGAGAAACATGCCACTCAAGCTCAGCCCTACGTATGGTTCCTCTCATTCCCGGAAAACCACTAAACTGAAAGAGGCTGTATCAGACGCCTGTCATGAACTCTTCAAGTAACCATGTTTAGGTAGAGCATAACAACAGGAAAAATGTATAAACACTGTGTGCTCCCAAGTAATGATGTAGGAAAAGTTAATCTGATGATATCTCTAAAGATCAGAGATGCTCAGGGAAACTGTGAGGAGCTACAGTGGTGTAAGTTCTTCAAAGCTCACCAAGGAGACAGAAGCAGCAGCAGAAGGAAAATAAATAAAGCATAAGACTGATAATGCTAACAGAGGAGTCATCTGGTTTTGTTTTGTTACACACTTCCTCCTTCTTCCTCAACCTATGCCCCACCCTACCCCTGTCCAACTTGGTCTAAAGTTTGTGGCCTCTTATTCTTTAATTATTATTGTTTTACACACATCACACTCACAATAAACATATACATACAAACTGTTGCATCTAGTGTTGCTTCTATGTACATAATTTTAGGGCTGGCCACTTGGCACTAGATAACCCATTAGGGAGCTCATCTATGGAGAACAGTTATATATTCTCACTCTCTCCCTCTGCGGCCCACCAGATTCCCCTTACCCAAGCTGCCTTGTCTATTGGTGTTGTCATTGTTCAGGTCTGGTTTTCAAAGTCCTATCGTTGAGATGGAGGAAAGGGAAGGAAGGTTGAGGGTGGCAAGCCAGAATAAAGGATGCATGAAAAAAACCCCTAAGGGAACCTACTATGTTTATAAACTAAGAGCATAATTTTTAAAAATAGGAGTTTGAACACAGATACTGTACACAGGTGGATGATGATTCTGTCAGGAGACATGGGTTGTTAAATAAAAATCCCAATATCAGGTTTGGGACACCGCCTATGAGGTATCCCCTATGAATTGGACCCCAGAGGCCCCTAAAACAATTCAGGCCATTCCCATTGATCCTAGATGCTAACCAGAACTACATGGTAAGACCCTATTGTTGAAGACACAATGCACCTTCACTGCAGGAGGCAGAGAAATCAGGGAAGAAATCTTCCTGGTAACTAGGTTTCATAGTACCAGAAGACGCTTGTTGGTTGCTGAGGTAAGTGATATCCCTGCAGCTAACCCTGCCTGCTACAGTACCAGAGCCTGCCATGCAAGGCATGTCCACTGGTACAATAGTGTATAGAGGTTACAGACAGGAGTAACTAGCTGCTTCAGAGTTGGATCTGAGGCCTGTATGCAGGAAGGAATTCAGGCCCAATACTATCATAAACCTCATCAAGTCTCACACACATGGACAAATGCTTTAGCTTTAATGTCTTTGGACTTGAAATGTGATCTCTGGATTTTCGTGACTCCCTGGAAATTTGATAATGAGTTAGAATTAATATTCAAATATGGAATGTCTCCTGTGGACATTTGATGATAATGAATTTAGGCCTCTCACAGGAGTATATCAGAATGGAATATATTATCTGCCTTAAGGCCAATGTGATTTTGGAGTTAATGAGATACACGTGTTGTTCTGCCCCACTTAAGAGTCTCCTGGGGGCAAAATGTCCACTCCTCACTAGTGGTTGATGAGGAGAAACAAAAGGAGCAGCTTGGTGCTGGCAGAACAGCCAGAGCAATGAAGGCAGAGTACCCGACACACTGAACCTCTTCCCAAAGGAGGACACTCCATGGCCTTGGGCGATAAAGGGGACACACTACACCAGAAGACCACCAACAGAAAGTGTCAGCTGGCTTGAAAGGTTCTTGCTTTACAGTACTTCCCAACTTGTTTAGGTTATAGCTACTGATTGCCAGAGGCTGGCAAAATCCAAGTAAAGCCAAAACCACAGAAATCATATCTATTTGCTGTTTGGTGCTTTCAAAAGTTATGACAAGAACTATTTTCATACAGTCTTGTGTCCTTCAGATGATGATAGCTACTCGGTTTAAAAATGAGTGTGAGAAGACAAAACATCTTTGTAACTGGTCCCACTTATGTACGCACCTACCCTCCTTTACACTTACACCAATATCCAACCTAAAGCATGTAGAGATGAGAAGGGGAAGGTGTGAGCATAATTACCGTGTATGGTAATTAATGCCTATGAAAGAAATAAACAGGACGGTCTAGCAGAGTGACTGGTGAGGCATTTTAGATGGCTGTCAGAGAGACCTCCTTATAGAATGATAACAACTGTGCTGTGACCTCATCTATGACTGTGATCTAGCCTCGAAGATGGGTCAGCTACCAAGACACCAATAAAAAGCCTTTAGACAGAGCAACCAGAAGCAGAGAGCGAGGCACAAAGAAAGGGCTGAGTAAACCTGAGCCTGACAACCCACACCAGCATGGAGGCAGAAAGCCATTGGCAATAGTAGAAAAACTTGGAGAACAAAGAAACCAAACCCTGAAGATGGTCTTAAAGAGTGTTCTATGGGCCAGCAGCATAATCATCAACTCACCTTGTTCCGATATGCCAGCACCTAGACCCACCCCGTTCAGAAGCTCTAGGCTTGGGGCTAGCAATGTCTACAATGCAGAAGTGTTTCTCGGTCTTTACTATGACTCCACATCATGTGGGAAATTTTCGAAAGTACTGAGACATCCATCCATATCCTAGCAGCTAAGCCTGAATTTGGAACGGACGCACACACACACACACACACACACACACACACACACACACACACGAATGATAGACAGGAGAGTCTACGACAATATAAAGCCATAGAAACTACTAAACCACTCAAGATTGGAATAACCCAATTTAAGGTCATTTTTGCTCACTGAAGCAGGATGTCCTTACAAGCCCCACTTGGCCTGAACTCATGCTCATCTTGTCTCAGCTTCCCCAGTGCTGGATTTGATTTGTAAGCCACTACGCTCAGCTTTTGATTTAGATTTAACCCTAAAGAACTGAGTAGAGAGAAGGAAGCACAGCATCCAGAATACCTGAGAGGAAGCTGCTGCAGAAGGGAACACAAAGGGATGCGGGCTTGGATCACAGGCGTAAGGGGAAGGAAGAAAATCTCGGGCTGGCTCTCAGGACTTGCTTCTGGGGGGAGGGGGAGGGTAAGAGCAAGGAGAAAACATCAAGATTCTAAGTAGCTAAATAGCATTGGTGTCTCATTCCCAGAGACTAGGAAGAAAATGCTGTACTGGGCTGGGATACTAAGAATAGTCTTTATGATAGGAGAGATAGGTAAGGAGAGATTATGGGGAGAGACAACTAACGCTGAAGGCCCACTATTGTAGAAGCTTCCTAAAATATATACATATATGAAAGAAAGGTGTTGGAAAACCTCACCCCTAAGTCCACTTTCAGCAACCTGGAGACAGCAGGTCACGTCATCAAAAGCTGCCCAAATACAACATATTTTCACTGTTGAGAAGTCAAGCATTCTCCCTACGCACATGAGTTACACCCCCTTGTAGAAGACAGTACCTCCTCTCCCTGCCCTCTTTCCCTTTCCACCCTCCCTCAGAGGGAGCCTCTGTACATCCTCCACTGATGAACTATTCTCATGAGATCTGCTGCATGGTGTGACTGTGGCAGCCACCACTTAAGACATAACAAATGGTGTCACCAAATAATAGTGGAGTCAATGCTTCAAGTAGACATCTTATGCCACCAAGTAAAACTTCCATTGGCAGGAGTGAGTAACATCTCACTGAGTCATTGGTCAAAGGGGTCTCATGGGATCCCCACCCTGCCAAATGTCACAGGCTACTACCAAGGCTATCAGTTGCTCTGCACAACCTGATGGCAAGGTCCAACTGCTGAAAATAACATTTACTTATGTCACGAAACATGGTGAAGTAAGCTGAGTCTCACTGAGAGGTTTTGTCTCTACTGACTGGAACTCAGTACTCAAAGTCCTCTGCATACTCAGTGTCACCCTGAGACCCACCTGCAGGATATAGTGCTGTACCAGCAGCACAAAGGTTATGGGAATAACTGACTTTTTGCTTGTATTCAAGGCCCACTCTGTGAGAGGAAACCATACCTCTCACACTACTAAAGCAGCCAAGAACCTCAGACTAGCTAAATCATGAACGTAGGGGGAAACAATACCTTATTTCTGCTAAAGGAACACAGCAGTAAAATGATTCCTAATGACATACTGCTATACCGATAATTAAATTTTAATAAAAACTTTACTGAACAGTAGATTACTTGGCTTTGTATTATTAGAAAGACTGAACATTTTTCAACCAGCTTAGGTTCTCTGAACTAAATGTTTTTGGAAATAAAGCCTTTAACAATAAAAGCTCTGACCAACTGATATATACCAGGGTCATCCTTAGAGGGTGCTGAAACTGAGCAAGGCAGAATTAACAGGGCACTAACTACAAAGACAGGGAAGAAGGACAAGTACATACCCAACATGCCATGAGGCTGGAGAGTGGCACATAAAGTTCCTAAAGAACTGTATGGCACATTGCAAGGGCGCAGGTCTCTGACCTCATCCCTCAAGTAACCCTCCTCACCCAGGAAACTGCCAGGAAAGGAAAGCATGTAAGGACAAAGTGTGAAAAACAACTCACTGCAGCACACTGCAGCATACTATAGCACACTGCAGCACACTGTAGCACACTGCAGCGCACTGTAGCACACTGCAGCACACTGCAGCACACTATAGCACACCGCAGCACACTATAGCACACCGCAGCACAGTATAGCACACTGCAGCACAGTATAGCACACTGCAGCACACTATAGCACACTGCAGCACACTATAGCACACCGTAGCACACTATAGCACACCGCAGCACACTATAGCACACTGCAGCACAGTATAGCACACTGCAGCACACTATAGCGCACCGCAGCACACTATAGCACACCGCAGCACACTATAGCACACCGCAGCACACTATAGCACACTGCAGCACACTATAGCACACCGCAGCACACTATAACACACTACAGCATGCAGGCTCAATGCGGAGAGGAGCACAGAGAGGAAGAAATACTACGATTCCACAGTGAACACAACTGAGTCAGTTTCTATGCAAACCACAGTAGCTCTTCAAAAATATAGCTGTGCTCTTGGGCAGCTAGAATAGCAGTTCTCAACCTGTGGATCAAGGCCCCTTGGGGGGAGTCAAACAACTTTTTCACAGGGGGTGCACATCAGATACTCTGCATATCAATTATTTACATTAAAATTCTTAACAGTAGAAAATTACAGTTATCAAATAGTAACAAAAAATAATTTATGGTTGGGGTCACCACAACCTAAGGAACTGTATTAAAGGGTTGCAGTTTTCAGAAGACCCTACTGATCTAGAGGAACAAAGAGCAACATGATTAATGGGAAATCTTTCCAAGTTCAGCTACTAAACTCCAAGAAGCTCACTACATATCAGAGACAGTAATATGAAGACTAGCATCTTTATATTTGTGATGCCCAGTGGTGTTGCTCCTTACTTTAAAAACAAACAAACAAACAACTGCACAAGAATTTAGACAATTTTCTCACAAAACCTTCCACCTAACTGGTTTTATTTAAGTGATGAATGAAGTCAGCTAGTTTTAAAGACTATTTTTAGACTTTTTAAAGACTTTATTTCTAAACACAAGACTTAAAAATAATCCAACAAACCCATAAAACCTACCACTCAGCTGGTCTTAAATTAGGAGAACGAGCAAAGGTGGGACCTCGGGCAGAATTTGATGAATGAAAGCTTGCCCAGTACATCCCTGCAAAGGTGTCTGCTGACACATTCCCAATTACAAACCCACCAGACACCTTCAAACTAGATGTCAAAGGCATCTGCCAGGGATTTGGAATACAGAGCACAGGAGTCCACAGGAGGGGCTCTGCCTTAGCCTTTGCTTCCTGGACTTTCTCTCAACCAAGGAGCCATGGCAGAAAAGCCATTGGTGGGGATGGGGCCCAAGGACAGGGAGGGGAGACTGGCATTGTCATCTGCACAGCTTCAAGGGATGGTGACCCACCTCTCACACTTAAGTCAGGGAAACAAACAAAACAAAAGCCCCTCGCAACCAGAGGCTGCCGCCTGAGTTAAGTAATGAGGAAACAGACTAGAACAATGCCCAGCTTCTAGAATGTACCATGAATGAAAGGCATCAATACAACCACTCACAGTTAGACTTTTACTTATGGCATTCTGTTGTATTCTCTGTAGAAAACTTTAAACCTGTTGATTCATTAGTGTGAGCTTTCTATGACTGCCATTTCTTAAAGACAGTTTAATAAAGTAAAACATCAAAGATGGCCAGTGACATGTTTAAAGAGCTTTATATGCAAGTCCTCTGTTTTAAAGCAGAAGAGAATATGAATAGAAAAGCACTTCTTTAATGCACTTGAGTACACAGTACTTAAACCTCCACTCCATCTAGATGCAGCTTCACAGCCACAAGATACGACTTGAGAAAGCTTAACATGAAAAGGGATCGGAAACCATGGTCGTGGCTGAGAAAGCATGAAGCTCTGAGTTGTTTTGGCACAACTGTGCTGACAGGCACAGCTCCACTTAGAAGAAAAACAACCTATATATCGAGCTTGTAAAAATATGCACTCCACCTTGCCTGCTTAAGGTGCAATTCCCACCCATAATGCCTCATCTACAGCGCCACACTTCAGTGCCTGGACAAACAGCATTCTGTCCTGAACATGTTTGGTCTTTAATTTTTAACCCATGGTCAGAATCTCAATTTTCTGTTGCAGTATCTGCTGAGCTCTGGCCCTTAATAAATGAGTCTTGGAGCCTGGTGCTCAACTTGTCTGTGGTTTTAATAATATCCACTGGGAGACTGACACTCTGGAACATCTAGGAATCTGACACACTAGATGGGAACGGGCATCTCACATATGTATAAGAACAGCAGGATGCTTGTTTGGGTATTATTCTACACTGAGTGTCCTCTGGACATGGCAAGGGATAAGGCTAATGAGAAACCTGGGGAAAACCAAATGTATGCCTGTCCTTCCTTCCCTTATAGACAAGGTTACAGAGACTTCTAGGGGAATCATGTGGCTGCCACCATCAAATGGGACAACCTTGAGGTACCTGCCTGTTACTGAGATTAGATCCATGCACCAGTCGGATGCAGTTCTGAAGCTACTAGTTCTGCTACAAAATGGGAAGCGAGAGAGTGAGATCTATGTCAATATCTGATTCTCAGATAAGTTTGCAAGGCAGCATTCCTATCCAGTAGATAAAGAGCAGGAGACTTGCAGCAGTTAACCAGTTCAAAGTCACACACACAGCTTAGTGACTGGCAAAGCTCATGTCTGTTTAATTAAAAATTTATGCATTCAGTTTTTTTCCAACTCTGTGAAAATATTTCTCATCTTCAGAAAAAACAATGGCAGGTATGACAGTGTAGTGCCTGCAATCTCATCATTCTGAAGACAGGCAGATATGGACACACAGAGCTAGTGTGCATTCTATAACAAAGCTTAGTCTCAAATATTAAAAAAAAATAGGGAGGGGTAGAGGATAGCTAAAACAATATTAATATTAATTTCAGTGTATTAAATATACTGAAAACCAGGCTAGAGAGATGGCTCAGTGATTAAGAGCACTGACTGCTCTTCTAGAAGTCCTAAGTTCAGTCTCAAGCAACCACATGGTGGCTCACAACCACCTATAATGGGATCTGATGCTCTCTTCTGGCACATAGGTGTACGTGCAGATAGAGCACTCATATACAATCAATCAATAAAATGTTTTTTAAAAAAGAAACTGGTTTTAAATATATATATATATATATATATATATATATATATATATATATATGTATATATGTATATATCCATCCATCCACCCATAGTGGAGAAAGTAGAAGGCTTAGCTGTTGTGGGGAGCATCTGCCCAGGGGAGAGCACAGCAGCAGTCTCAGGGGACCCAAGAAGAGCTCTAAAGTTCTAAACTCTCCAGTCCTAACCTCTATAGAATTTTCTCAGTGCCTGGAGGAGACCTTCGGCATCTCAGAACATCTAGTTATTTTTATAAGGAATCTCTCTCCATGGCTGATTTTTGTACTGACATCTAAAAGTCTGAAATCCTTTTTTTTTTTTTGTTTACGAAAAATTCATACAACAGAATTTGAACATGTATTCTCCCCCAATTTTTCTCAGATCTTCTCCACCTTGGTTCTAGAGAGAGAGAGAGAGAGAGAGAGAGAGAGAGAGAGAGAGAGAGAGCGCGAGCGAGAGAGAGAGAGAGAGAGGCAAAACCAAAACAAAAAAACAAATGACAGATAAAAAAAATGCCCAAACAAAGCCACTGACCGTGTATAAATTAAGACTAAAGGACACATTAGGCACATTTATTACATTTCGTAAAGTCAAGAAGTGTGTGTGGTGGTGGGGAGAGTAGGGACAGAGAGCTAAGGCCCTAGACAAGATGTGAAGGAGACAAGAATACAAACACAGCATATGTAATCCACTCATGCCAGGTTCAATCACAGATATCATCTTGAAGGTAAGACCCACAACTTTTCCAGTCTGTTCTATACAAACTGTCCACACTAGTTTACGTTAAAACAAAAGCACATATTCCCCATTGCTTGAGTTTTAATGTGCTCCCGTACCCTGATGTATGCGACATGTATGAACGCTCTGCGTGCACTTGTTCCTCTGCTCACAGCACACAGAGGCCCTAGAGCCCTCCTGGCTGACAAAGCAATGAGCACCACTCAAAGCTCTATGTCCTCATCTTACCTCAGCCTCTGCTCAGACTTTCTGTGTCTGATTTCTTTCAGAAGACACACTGCTACCATCCTGGTAACTCCTTCTGACACTGTTGTGTATTAATTACTCCACACCACATACTGACTCATTCCATCAATGAGAGACATTTTGGTTGCTTCTAGTTTTTGTCTAATTATGAATGTTCATATATATGACTCTTGAAAGGCTATAAGGACTAATTCCAGGAGAGAGAGAGAGAGAGAGAGAGAGAGAGAGAGAGAGAGAGAGAGAGAGAGGGAGAGGGAGAGGGAGAGGGAGAGGGAGAGGGAGAGGGAGAGGGAGAGGGAGAGGGAGAGGGAGGGAGAGAGAGAGAGAGAGAGAGAGAGAGAGAGAGAGAGAGAGAGAGAGAGAGAGAGAATATGAGAATGTGTATACCTCACACAATTGCTGCTTTAGCAAAACAATGTCACTACAGCTTAGATCAGTAACTCCAAAGTCCCGTGTGTTAAAGGGTTGATTCTCAGCCTGGTACCACTGAGAAATGGAACCTTTAAAAGGTGGGTTCACAGGGACAGGTTTCAGGTCATGGGGAACTTTTTTTTTAAGGGAACTGCAATCTCTTTTCTTTTGCTTGTTGGTCATCATCACAAGCCTAAAGTGGCAGAGTCAATTATACCACAGGCTGAAACTTCCAAAAGTGTGAATCAAAATAATCTTTTTCTGTTCATAATGTGATTACCTCAAGTATTTGTTACAGTGAGGAAAATCTGACAAACAGGCTTACTGAAAACATTACCTTTCTATATTTTAATTGGAATGCTAGTTGATGCAACCTAGGCTAAGGTAAGGGAGCAGAGCTTAGTCATACCGAGTAAAAGGCTGATTGCCAATCCCTTCTTGTTTTAACAGGATGGGTGGGTCATTGGTCTCATAGAAAATTTCAAGGTTGAGTCATTTACTACTTTGCAACTATTGCCAAGGAATCATGAACAGTCCTCCATCTGAAAGTTTCTGCTTGTTACCAAGTTGAAATGTAGTCTTTGAATTACTCTTCAGCCCTACTTTCCCTCAGTGGGGAATCTGAAGCAGATGTTAAACACTAGAGTCCCATGTGTTTGGGGGCTGGGGGAGGGAACTTATTAGTATTTTCCTAACTTACATTTACTGTCTGTTTCCATATTGGGTAATTATATTCTGCCCTCAAGATCACTGGCTATTTGTTCTGTTGTTACTGTGGCCTAATTAATGAGCCATGACCTGGAGTTTTTATCTTTTATCTCACTGTTTGTCTGTTTTGGTCCTAAAGTTGCCATTCAGCTTATGAGAACTTGTATCTTCTACTCTGTGGAGATCTCCTTCATTTCTTTCAAGTGTGTCCATAACTGTTCCTTGAAGCTTCCCTGCGATGCCACATCACAGCCTCTGTCAACATTTATGAAATCTTGGTCTTGGTGTCCCCTGGGCTGCCTTTGCTCATTCCGACTCAGGTTTTCTAGATTCTAGTTTAACGCTTGATTCTTTCATGTGTGTTTGTGGATGTATGCACGTGTCCCCCGAGATAATGTTTTCAAACACACTACAGATAGTTTTCTCTTGTGCTTTGAAAAAGGGCCTATGTCTACTGGATCACAGACCACAGCTTTAGAATTCAACCCATAGTTTTTATATCACTAACTATCCTGCCCATGTCTATGGAGGATTAGGTGTTTCACACTGGATATGATTTAGGCTGCCATCTGAAGACCTGAAATCACTTGTGGTCCCTCACTGCAAGATGGTCACTCAATCTGACACACCAAGTCCAGTCTTGCTACCAGCAGTGGTTTCTCTCTTTGAAAAACAAACAGGAACACAACACAGGCCCTTCCTTCTATCCCATTTTCTATCTGAATTATATTCTGAAATATGAGTAGAACTGGAGAGTGCCCTAGATAAATGTACAGCTTAACAGACTAACATTTCCACTCATAGCTCAGCAGGTAAGAGCACTTGCAGAAAGCCTGAGCTCGGGTCCCAGCAATCAGCCCAGGTGCTTACAACCACCAGCTTCAGGGGAGCCAACACCCTCTTTTGACTGCTGCAGGCACCCAGATAGACAGACACGCATGCATACGCGTGCCCAGTGATCTTAAAAAGGAAAAGGAGCAGCAGCCCGTGGGTCTCAAGAATGGGCCTTATAACTTGCCAAAGAATCCTGACACCGCAGTTGGTTCCCCCAAACCCACAAAAGCCAGATGAAGTCACTATATCTGTAATCCCAGCAAAATGGGAGGTGGGGACAAGAGAAAAGTCCCACCAGTCTGGAATACCCAAACAAGAGAGACCATGTTTCAACAACATGGGAAAGAGATTTGACTCCTAGAAGTTGTCCTCTGACCTTCACACACTCCCTATGGCACATACATGTCTGCACACGTGACTGTGCGCACATCACATACAGTAATAGTAAATAAAATTAAAAACCTGTAAGTTCTTTAAAGGACTATTTCCCAAAGTTATCTTTTTGTTCCTGTGACTCTAGTTCAGTAAATTCATCTACGTCTTTCTCACAATCATCCCAGACATGAGCGGGCACCAAGACACTCGGGCCCTAGCATCTTTTGTGCAGAGATCAATTTAACTAGACTCTTGTACCGTGATACTTACCCATCTCAAAAACAGGTCTTATAACTCCTTGAGGCATAAAAATTGATTCCATAATTTCTTTCTTTCTTTTTTTGTTTTTGTTTTGGGAGACAGGGCATTCCTATGTATCCTTGGCTGTCCTGCAACTCATTCTGTATACAAGGCTGGCCTCAAATTCAGAGATTCACCTGCTTCTGTCTCCCGAGTACTGAGATTAAAGGCATGCATCATCAATGCCCAGCTAGTCCCACAATTTCAAATGTTACTCTTCATTTCTAAAACATAATCCTAACTTCAAAGAAATGGAACCTAACCTGGTCCTAATATTCTCGCACACTCTGCCCTCATGATGACACACAGACTCAAAGAGCCTCTAAAGCAGAGTTTTAATCGAGCCTATTGTCTAGTGGAAAACAAAGAGTGAGCACACAACTGCAGGAATGAACTGGGACTCACCAGAATATTTACACAGTGAGAGCACTGGGCTTTTTACTGCTCTCGCTTCCATTTCCTCCACGAAACATCTCTACAAGAACAGTCTGTAACTCCTGCATTGCCTGGGCCGGAGACCGAGCTGACACGGATCACACGCTCATAGGTGAATCATAATTTCATATAAGCTCTTCTCTGTGCTGGACTAACACACCAGAGATATTCCCTGTTATTTCTAGGAATTCACTCTTCCAGTGAGAACTTCTGAGGAGAACAAACAGGGACTCGCACCAACATCATTCAGAATATATTTGCTGATCATTGCCTATGCCAAACAACGTTCTAAATATTACTTTTAGAAATATCAATTTCTGGGGACTGGAGAGATGGCTCAGAGGTTAAAAGCATTGGCTGTTCTTCCAGAGGTCCTGAGTTCAATTCCCAGCAACCATATGGTGGCTCACAACCATCTATAATGAGATCTGGTGCCCTCTTCTGGTGTGTAGGCATACTGTAAGCAGGACACTGTATACACAGTAAATAAATAAATCTTTAAAAAATAAATTAATTAATTAAAAAATCAATTTTCCCTACCCTTCCTTATGGTTACTATCCTCACAGAACGTGTTACTGGCCTCAAGTTTCACGAGGACAGGTATTATGTCTATTGTGTCCAGAGTTCTTCCTGAACAGCATGGCACATATGATAAGCATGTAACATATATTCACACTCCCAACCCCCCAAAACAGCTCACAGGAGATGGCGATGTTCCTACAGGTGTGATTAAGCTGGGATTCAAACACTTTTTTCCTTTTAAATTAAACTGTCAGGGTTGTCAATGTTTTTCTAGAAAGGGCTAGAAAATAATTTATATTTTAAAAGCCATAATCTTTTTTCAGGACCACTTTACACACAGAACTCTTTACTTACGAAAACAGACCCCTATTCCATAGTGTGTAGCCCCTGCATGCAACACTCATAGTAATGCAGCTCTTTCAGCAAACCTCACACTCTAGAAAGTAATAGCTGCAGGGACAGTGCACTCGGGTTTTAAGGTAGAATGTGACATCTTCTTTGCATCGTAAAATTGAAGCATGACTCTAGCAAGTGACTCCAGCTTAAGTGCACAGTCAGGTGTGCAGGGATGTGTGCAAGTGCACAGTCAGGTGTGCAGGGGTGTGTGCAAGTGCACAGTCAGGTGTGCAGGGGTGTGTGCAAGTGCACAGTCAGGTGTGCAGGGGTGTGTGCAAGTGCACAGACACAGCTAATCCAAAATCTGTTTTCACAAGAAACTCTGACCTTACATTAAGCACCGTGATCTGGAAACAATGCACAGACTCCACCTGGAAGGCAGGGAGGGCACAGGATTGGCCGTTCCTGTGCTCATAAGGAAAACAGCCCTAACCAAGACTAAACACTAACCTGGTTAAACGTGAGGTGAACATAACTGAAAGCATTACTCATCAGACAGGGTAATAAAGGAAAATATGCGAGCCCTTTCCCAACTGTTTACCAGCTATATTTTTCTTGGAACAGAAATGCATTTTATATATTATATGAACCTGTAAAAAAAACACGTACCTGGTAAAATACTTGAGCATACACTCTATACTGGGTATTAAAACATGTAATATTCCATCATCATAAAAGAATCTTGAGTTCAAAAGGGTTTAAACACCCACCCGACTCCAGCTATGGTAACAAATGAATAACAAAAACCAAACAGCACTTTACACTAGCTAGATAATCTCAGTAATTATAGGGTATCTTGTACATAGTAACCCTGACAAACTTGTCCTTGAGGCTGGCCTATCTCAGTAGTATCAAACATCACTCACGAGTAACAGTGAAGTTTGGTCAGGAAAACCCAAGTTGTCATTTTCCAAAATATAGAAGTAGCTTTCTGGTTTTTATGACATTACTGTGCACACATGTGCATGGACACATATAAAATCATCCAAACTCAATGTTGTCCATCATTCAAATAATGTGCATATTTGCTATACTTAATTGAATATTATGTACAAAGTGATACATAGAAATAAAAAGCTGAGCAAAACAGAATTCTTCCCATCAAAGAAGTTTTTAAAACCTGATTCAGAATTATCAGTAAAAACCTAATGTAATTAGAATGTAAGTACTGCCTAGTGTGTCCTACCCTCTGGGCTGCATCGCCAACACCACGAGGGAACGCGTGGTAGCAGTAGTTGGTATTTGTAGTGGTCATACATGAAATACCATTTAAACACACACACACACACACACACACAGAGACAGAGACAGAGACAGTGTGCGAGCCTTTGTTCACAGCAACTTTTCAAGACAAAACATTTTCTCAGATGATAAGACTGGGACTCAATTATTTTTGCTTCACATCAGCTAGTAAGCACCTGAGGACAATGAGTTTAGAACCAAGTCTGTCAAGCCTTCTGGCTATAACTTTTCTTTATTATCATGGTTCCCTTGAAGCAGGGTTCAGTTCTAACTTTGAGGCTCAAAACTAGGTCCCAGAGAGTATCTGAACATTTGAATTACATGAAGAGCTTCTCATTGCCAAGAGTGCACAAACATTCCTGGAAATCTTTTTTTTTTTTTTTAATTTTTACATTTTTAAGTTGAGAACTTCCTACAACTCTTTATCATATTTATTCTCCCTCCCCTAACTCTGCCCAGGCCTGTTGAGCCCCCACTCCACCCCCACATCAAGGCCAATTTGTGCTATCCAAATATTCTGGGATGTGTGGCCTTCTGTGTAGTGTGGTTGACTTGTCGGGGCAACACTTTCATGGAAAACTGACCCTTGCTCTCTGAGCAGCTAAAAACCACCAAGGGCTTCTCAGGTAAGGGTGACACTCTGGATGAAGAAAAGTTTTAAGGGAGAGAAGAGAAGCGATGGGTGTTAACATGAACTACAAGTCACATGCCACGCGTTCCTTCACTGCACATCGAAGTGCTTTATAAAATACAAGTGCTGAGGCCAGACAGCTCTGTCTGTTAGAGTGCAGGCTAATGAGATGTAAAGGGCCGCGAAAGATCAAGTCAATGAATGACTTAACATCGAGGTAAACCTGATCAGGTACTGCCGCCTCCATATCCTACCACACAGCCGTTCTCGGAACTGAGACAGTCTATACAGACCCAGGTTCCCTAAGACTCAAGTAGCAAACAACTCAAGTCACAATTCTTCTGTTTTTAAGGATTTTATATTTATTTTTATTTTATGTTGTGTTTGTTTGCATCTTTGTATGCACACTCTGTTCATGCCTGGAACCCGTGGAAGCCACAAGAGACGGGATGCCTTGGAACTGGAATTACAGGAAGTTGTGAGTTGCCACGTGCAAACTAAACCAGGTCCTTTGCATGGGCAGGACATGCTCTTAATCAATGAGCCGTTTCTCCAGCTCTAGTTTTAGTAAATTGATGAAAAGCAAGTTCTAGCTTCATCCTGTCCCCCAAAAGGAGAGACAAGAAAGCATAATTAAAAAAGAAAACAGCTGAGCAGTACATAAAGACAAGAGACAGCAATAAAAACAGAGTAGAAACTAACAGAAAATACTTAGGCATCCTTGTGCACAGAAGATATGTTTGCCTGTGTAAAAAATTCTAGGGGATCTACATTGTAAACCCCCAGAACAAATGCACTAAGGCCACAGGCTATCAGGTGAATACATAAAAACTGATCTAATTTTCCTACCTATACACACTGCCCAGCCACAAACCAAATGCTATTTTACAAAAGGAGCATTTGTAGTAGTTCCCCATTTATACTTAGATATAAATTTATCAAGGTACACATGGACTGAAATCAAAGCACCAATGGAAGTTATCAGAGATCTTAATGACAAGACAGTCCCTGCTCATGGCCTAGGAGGCTCCACAGGGAAATGCCAGAAGGTCCCCCTCAAAGAAAGCAGTAGAACGAACACGACTCCAATCACAACAATGGTAGGCAGTGAATAGTTACCAGCAAGCTACTCTAAAATGTGCACATCATCAGGTGGAAACTGTTCTCCCTCCTCAGAGTCTGAGCCAGGCCTGGAGGGTGTGGGCAGCTGAGGCTAGTGCGCTCAGCTTTTCCTTCCTTCAGAAGACTGCTCTGATCTGGCCAAGCCTGGAGGCAAAAACCTATCCTAGCTAGTCACAGCATAGGGTAGACCTACCTACCCCAGGACAGGGCTCGCTTGCTCAAGGATAACTTTTTTTTTTTAAAAAAGAGTGGACATACTTTTGTAAAACGTTCTATTTGGCCCAGGTGTCTGCTTATCCACCAGCTCACCCAGAGAACACAAAGTTACCTGAACTTTCTTTAAACTTATTTCACAGCAATGCATACATCATCTGTCTGAATGGGCCTGCAGGTCATCTTACAAATATATACACACCTTTCCAATACTCATGTCACGCACAAAACATTTCTTCTATTCCATTTTACTCTGTCATGCTCTTAAAAATCTTTTTCACAAACAATGGAACTCACTTCATTAGTGGACCCCGTTCACCATTTTCTAAAGCCTCTCTCAAGGTAGGATGAAGAGGTGTTTCAATTGTGTCTGCTATAAAGGCCTTGAACAAGCCACCTCCATGGCTCTGATTCCTCATCCATAAGATCAAGGCTATGGATCTGTTTAGTGAAAATGCACACACACTGCCTTAGTCCCACATTGTGGTGAGGAAACCACAGACATCTTTATTCTAGAAGTGCAAAGTTCTGTTCACTACCTCCTAGTCTTCCCATGTAGGTCACAGGCTACTCTTTGAATACTACATGGCTATTTTCATTTTATTAGTTTTTGTTTTTTGTTTTGTCTCACTATGTAGTTCTGGTTGTTCTAGAACTCACTATGTAGATCAGGCTGACCCTGAACTCAGAGATCTGCCTTCCTCTGCCTCCCAAGTGCTGTGCTGGGATTAAAGGTGTGCGCTACAATATCCATCTTTTATTTCCAATTGTACATTTACTGTGGCAAATATTACTTAGCCAATATATGTATAGTCACATCATGTACTTTTTAGCACCCAGTAGGCTGCGCAGGCTGCTCAGGTAGATAAGAGAATGGAATCTGGCTTTGATACACCTTCCTTGCCCAAGCAAGAGTCCCTACCTGGTCCTGACTAGACTCAATTTTCCCTGTTTCTTAGTGTCCCTGGCAGCTGCTGTCCCTGAGCACTCTCTGCTGTCATGCCCCTACAGGAAGCCTGGGTGGCTGCTTTCTGGGCTATCTGTGCTCTAAGTTGCTTCTGCTGTAGCCTTCTGCGCACTCATGGGCAGTACCTGATCATTTCCTTTTTGATTGCACATCAATTTATTCCCATACCAAGGAAAGGCTATGGGATACCCATTATTTCTGTGATGATAACAATAAAAAATACTTGTATTTACAGAGTCGGGAGAGCAGGTGCCCATCCATAAACATTACTGTTGATGAAACTCTTTAAGCTCTTATGTGACTCCCCAATTCACTGAAGACTTTCTTAAGTATTTATATAACTATCAATTTAGTATTTCTAACAGATAGCACCTTAACAAAAATAAAGACCGTCTATTACACAGCCAAGTCAGAGTAATTATAATTCCTTAATAATGCCTAGTGTTCAACCCATGTTCAAAAAGATCCCAAAAGACCTTTCTCAACTGGCAAGAACTTTGCAGAGTTGAGCAAAAGCCTGAAGGAAAAAGAGACAAGAGCTGCACAGTACTAGAGACAGGCATCCACACAAGAATAGTGCATCAGCAAAATGGGTAAGGGCCCAGGCCTCAGCTGCATGCTGGAGGCCTTCCAGCATCTAGACCAAATCCCTGTCTCCCTTTACCTCCTTGGAAGGCCCAGAACATATCATCATCTTCAACAGTTTCCTTTTCACTCCTGTATCGCACTGGCCAGTGAGAACTGGCTCATGCTACACTTTCCTGTGCCCATGCCAACCTTCCCCTAGCTTAGAGCTTATCAGGATGCAGGATGAAGACACAGCCACAGACAAGGCCCTTTCCTACATGCCTCTAGATTAAACAACCACAGCCTGTCTAAGAAAGGGGAATTGCTGCTATCAGTGGGATCCTGAGATCACAGCTATAAACTTAACTTCTCCATACATACCAACCCAGTGGTGAAGTCTCAGAGGCAGAGTGTCTGGGGTGGGGTCTATTATTATACACAACAGAGAATCTAGCATAGCATTGGTCTAGCGCCCATGTCTAAGGAAGGGCTTATATTAAGGATAGAAATAGATCCGGGTAAAACCATGGCATTATTTTCACTTTGGATCTGGCCATGAAAAAAAACAGTGTTAGCAGAAGGCTACAGGACTATGGGTAATGACACAGAGACTAGAGGAGCAGACAGGAGGTAGAGCTCAAGGCTTGGTGACCTTGCAGGCAATAGGTCCTGTTCTGGAATCCTGTTTTCTCACTATAGCCTTAAAATACAGCTCTGGCCCAGTCTTTCTTGGGCCAGATTGAGAACAAGGAAGAACCTTGACCTGAAAGGCAGCAGAAGTTATCCAATAAGGATCAACAAGTTCAAGGTATATTCTGATTCTGGCTAAGTCAATCAATATTAAGCAAAAAACACACAAGCCCAATGGATTCTCTGCATTTACTTCTCAGTGGAAAAAAAAATTGGTTATCTGTTACCTATCACAGCAAAGATAAGTAAGAAACAGTCCCTTCTTTGGGGAGCACAGGTAGATAGTCATTAAACTCTGCTTGCCACCTTGAGACAAGCTGATAAACTGGTCCCTAAAGAAAGAAACCCAGGCTTGTCAGATGCAAAATTGGAGACAAATGGAAAAGAATTATAAGGCCAGCTTCAAAAATTCTATGAAAAAGGCAGCACAGAACAGAGGAAACCAGTTCTCTTTTTACTTATAACTTTAAGGTGGCCATTTTTCTTTAATTGATGTAAGTAAATTGATACCTTTTTACAACTGAGTTTTGGTGTTCAGCTCATTTAAGTCATAAAATGAGTAAAAATGCATGCATCTAAATAGGAAATGCTATAAAACTCAGAATCCAGAAGTCAGAAAATTCTAACTAAGCCAGCCAGATCCACTCACCAGCTTAAGGTGGGACCATATACTGACGACATCCAGACAGACATGGTTTTTAAAAGCCAGATTACACTTTAATCTATTTAAGTACAAACAGTTCCGACCTGATCAAATGTAAATCAGCCTCTTCTGTTTCAGCAACACTGGAATAATATCTCTACTGCCAAAGCCTAAACTTTTGCAAGTAATTAAAGGTTCTTTATGTTGAGCAACCAAATTCTGTATTCCCTTGGGTGTGACTTTAAGGGTTTTTATGTTATGATTAATAATGACTAGGCAAAGTGGGAAAGGGACACAATTTAAAAAGACTTATCTAAAATACCCTAGTCACCAGAATCAAGAGGAAAACTAAAACTATGTCCTACAACAAACTGGATTTTGCTACATTTACCTTTTTTTTTTAAAAGCATTTCTGTGTCTTAATATATATCATCACTACAATTTAATCAGTCACCACTTTCATACCTAATTTTCCAATAAAAAACACAGAGAAATAAAAATGTAAAATAAGAGAAAGTGTCACATGAAATGCTGGAAAAGTTTAACATAAAACATTGGTAAAGAATATTCACTTGCCCATGTTACAAGTCCGAGGGAAGACCTTACTACTGAATGAACAAACGCAGCAGTAAACTGCTTCCTAAGAACTCAGTGTTACACTCAGAGACTAGTGCTCCTCTCAATCCGCATGGAAAGTGGGGGTATCATGGGTGGCATTAGACTGCAGTAAGAAACAATCCATACAAATTTAAGAGGCTTCAAATGGGATGGCTTGTTCCTGTCATCTCAGGCCCTCAGTCTCCTCTTTTGTAGCCTGGAGAAACTATCATTACAGGAAGTGAGTGGGTACACTTAAAAATGCTGCAATTCTGGTGCCTGGTACACAGGCAGCACTGAGAATGGGCATTATTACTGCTGTTACTATTAACAAGCCTCAGTGCTCACCACCCTCATCTAACACCACCATATCCCATAGTAAATCACAAGCTACCTTAGAATAAAGAGCAGTATACCAACAGCCTGAGAACCACAGGGCTGATTGGAATATCTGTCACAATGTGGGCCCTCAATGAATGTTTGCTGAACCACAGAACAGAACAGTTCCTGTGGCCTTGACACACAGCGCTCCATGCCTACAAGACAGACAAATGAAAGCACAGGATGAGGGCAAGGACATTGACCATAGTTGGTAAAGTCCTACAGCTTAAAGTTCCCTACAAAGAGCCACTAAAGAAGCCAGGACCATCAGGTATGGGCAACTGCTTCCAGCCCCTTTCAGAGAGAAGGGAAAGAGAGGGAAGAGGAGGGGAGGGGAGAGGAGTAGAGGAAGAGAGGGAAGGGAGGGGAGGGGGAGAAATACACCACACATTCTAATAGCTGCTGTGCATTCCCATTGGTCTCATGCTCATGGAAGAGAAGCCCCTCCCCAGGGGGGATGCTCATGAAGGTGGGGAGAGCAAGAAGGGAGAAGGACTTGTGGACATCCGGTGAGTCTGGCCTGAGGACAGCATTCTTTGATACCATGCATCCGGAAGTCTGTGTGACACCCGCTGCCTGGAGGAGCCTTCCTTCCCTAGTGCCACACAGGCTCAGTGGGTGGGGAAGTGGCTGTAGTCATACAGATCTAGGATCTTTAGCTTTTCATGTTTTCCTCTAGGCTGTGAGTTGTTTACAGGCAATTACCTGCTTTATTTCCTTCCTCCAGACTTTGCACAAAGTTTAGTGTTGACTATGCTCTTAAATATTTGCTTCTCTGGAAATATGTTTTTAAAGTTACTATCAAAGACATACTGTCTTTAAATAAGAATTTACTTCTGAGGCAGAGTAAGGTCTAAGTTACATTAAATCTTAGAAACTGTAAAGATTTAAATCTCTTCTTTTTGGATATGAGTCCTACTGTCATGATTTACAAGTCCACAGAGCCATATATTTGTGGAGCAGGCAGGACAGACAGTAAGCCTGGAATGCAAAACATAGCGCTAGAATTCTTGCTATAAAGATTACAAATGCCTCAGGCTTTAAAAAAAAAACGAGATGTCACATGAAGCTGTACATCAGGATCTTGCCCGGAAGATAAAAACATTACATACTCCTCTGCCCGCTCACCTTTAAATTACAGCTTCTGGCACTGTCTGGGGTGTGCGCATGCACTCACAAGCACTCGGCCAACATGTTTAAATGAACACCTGCAACCCAACTGAAAGCAACTAGAGATAGCTGTCAGAGCAGGAAACCTGGCACTCACCACAAATTCTAAAAGTTGTAGATTAGCACAGCAAATACCACAAAAAGAACCTTGAAATAAACTACAGTGCTCCTTAGGCTACATCAGGGTTTACAGATCAATAATCTGAATTTGACATTTTGAATTTTAAATAAAGGTGCATTTTAGTCTAACATATTACTAGGGTGGGTGAGCATCTCATGCCACAAGTGTGCAATTTCCTAAATACAACCCTTTCTTCATTCTCTCTCCGAAATGGCTAGCACACCTGCTACAATAGGGAAAGTCGTGTTCTAGGCAGATGGCCACAGAGGACTCAGGTGAGCACAAGCCTAGCTGGGGAGCTGGGGCCCTTTCTCAGAGGTAAGAAAGGTGGGAAGATGAACATTCTGAGCCACAGGCTAGACAAGGGCATGGGACAGCACTCAGGGCAGGCTGTAGATGTAGCACAGGGGCACCTGGCTGAAGCCCAGCCTTACTGAGCCATGGTTCCTGCCAGCAAAGTGTCACTATGTGGGTCACTGCTATACAGACTGGGTAAGTATCAACTGAAATTTGAATCTGTGTGTCTGTCACAAAGGTGAAACTTTGTTCTTTTTTTTTTTTTTTTTTTTTACAAATTCAACAAAATTGATAAATAGTATACACAGCAGAAATCATCTCCATGTAGGCTAAAATGATGAGATTATTTGAAGATATGGAGTCAGAGCTTATTTTGCTAGTAAATTTAAGCTGAATCATATATACAATTACTAGTAGAGAATAACTCTAAAGAGTATCAAGCATCAAGTAACTTAAGAGGATTCTTCTGTATTTCTATTGCTGCATTGTCCGAGTCTGCTTTCTGTTGCTGTGATAAATACCATGACCAAAACAACTTGAGGGGAAAAGGGTTGATTTCACCATTCAAGTTACAGCCCATTATCCTAAGAAGCCAGGGCAGGGGCTCAAAAAGACAGAAACTGCAGGAGGGACCACAGAGGAATGCTGCTCACTGACTTGCTCTCCAGACTCAAGTCAGCCACCTTTTTATTTAGCTCAGGCCTAAAGATGGCACTGCTTAGTGGGCTGGGCCTTTCTACATCAATCAACAATCAAGAAAATACCTCACAGAAACGCCCATAGAACAATCTGATGGAGACAACTCCACATTCAGGGTCCCTCTAACCAAGAGTGTTAAAGTGACAACCAAGATTAGCCGTTATGTGCATTAATAGTCTTATTTTTTGAAATTTATTTTATTATGTGCATGTAGATGCTTGCAGGTTGGCCACTGGGGTCAGAGGACAATCTGTCAGAGTCCAGTCTCACCTTCTGCATCAGTTCTGAGGATTGAACTCAGGTCATCAGGCATGTAGTGAGTACCTTACACGCTGAGCCATTTTGCCAGATTGCTATTTTATCTTCTAAAATGGCTAGACATAATTTCTCAAGATTAAAAACAATATTTTAAAAAGAAAAAAAAAGGATTTTTTTCTAATACTCTCCAAGTTCTTAACAAATCATCTCCTACTCCCCACTTCTAGGAGCCCCAAGGGGCAACAGCAGAATTTTGAATTCAGGCCAGGATGCCCAATGAACCAGCTGTTCCACGGGGCGAGGGAACAATATGGAGGGCGGGGGGGGGGCGGTTAGGGAGGCAAGCACTGCCCACTCATAGTTTAAAACCAACTAGTGCCAAAGTTTCAGTTTATTTCCTCTAAGGATGAGGGAGGGCATTGGCTACTCTTCAAGGTTTCCAGAGCTGAAATCACAGCAGGTAAGGAGCATGCCCTCCCCTCCCTAATCCTGTGGCCTGCCTGGGCTACTAGTCAGACTTTTCCTGTCAACACCCTTCAGCCACAGGCCAACTCAGCCTTCCCCAGCCTTCTTCCTCCACAGGCCCTCTGGCTGGCTGTCCTAGGCAGCAGCTGCAAAGGACAGTCACTCACAACTGTGTGGAAGAGGCCCAGGTGTCCTGGGGGACATTGGAAACTCTCTCCCTGATTCCGTTCCTCAGGTAGATCCATCCTCCTGCTCTCACAGCCACAGATTACAAGTACAGGATTAAAGAAAATGAATCTCAGCTCACATCCCTCCTCTTGTCCCCAACTCTGCAGGCCACTGACTTAACTTAAACTTTTCCTCCTGGGTTTTTCCAGTAGGTAAATTTGACATTGTCACTAGTTATATTACTAAGCAAATAGTGATGAATCATTCCCAGAAATTAGTTTCGCATTAAGCCAATTACTGAAATGTCCAAGAGTAGCATGAGCTAAGTGGAGGCCGTGACAGGATGTTTAATGTAAGACGTCATTGATACAAGGAACATAAACGACTCACCTGACAGAAGACCTCCCCCCCCCCCCACACACACACAGATAAACTGAGAGTCTCCATCTACAGTGATGGGCGCACCTCTCAGAGGGGCCTCAAAGCTGCCTGAGTCAGCCAACAGAAGCTGGAAGCAGCCTCAGGGAAGTGCCTGCCATTCCATCACAATTGTTTTGTGTGCCTATTTTAGTTCACTTTCCTTAAATGATTAAAAACAACTGTCCACTCTGCCTGTGTGAATATATGCTGATATATTAATTTTCTTTTAATCAGTGTTTCTTTTTTGGAACGAGCAATGTTTCAAGACCGCATTCCATATTAACTTAAAATAGTCTGGAAAACCAAGGGAATCCATGCTTAATTTACAAAAGCTACCATAACTCCTATACCTAAAAGATATGGGTTATCCTACATGCATTTGCAGATATAAATCAAATCTATGATCATACCATAGAAAACCATAAGAACAACAGCCCTGGATAACTATGTGCCCCTGTGACAATTCCTAAGATGTGGTCATGCCAGGGCTGAGCAGATAAGGAAACTGAGAATGTGTCAGACTTGACAAGATTCTGGTGCCCTCTACCACTGACTCTATGAGACCCAGGCAAGTTATTTAATGTCCACACACCTGAGTTTGCAAATTAAGATGGGATAATAGTGCCCACTCCCAGAAAGTATCATGAAGATAAATACACTGGACCATTTGCACTGGAGAGCTGGGCAGCTCCACAGCCTTCTGTGCACGGCCTGCCAGGAGAGAGTGATCTCCTAGCAGCGCTTTCACTTCTGAGCACGGAGGTGAGATCTCCATCCCCTCTCTGGAGGGGAACAGCTAGGAGCGCACAGAGCATATGGATCAGTGGAGCAGCTGGGACAGAGGTCTTAAGGCTTACATTTGTACCAGGGAGCCAGGTGGCAGAAGAGAGTTGGTCTCCCAGGAGTACAGACACAGGCTTACAGGCCCATAGAAGGGACAAGTTTCAGCCAGAGACAGCAAGACTAACTAACACCAGAGATAACCAGATGGTGAAAGGCAAGCACATGAACCCTACCAACAGCAAACAAGTCTACTTGACAACATCAGAACCCAGTTCTCCCACCACAGCAAGTACTGGATACCCCAATACACCAGAAAAGCAAGAGTTGGATTTAAAATCGTATCTCATGATGCTGATAGAGGGCTTCAAAAAGGACTTAAATAACTCCCTTAAAGAAATACAGGAGAACACTGGTCAACAGGTAAACATCCTTATAGAGGAAACACAAGAATCCCTTAAAGAAATAAAGAAGATCATGGGTCAACAGGCAGAAGCCCTTAAAGAGGAAACACCAAAATCCCTTAAAGAATTACAGGAAAAGACAAACAATCAAGTGAAGGAACTGAACAAAACCATTCAGGATCTAAAAGTGGAAGTAGAAACAATAAAGAAATCACAAAGTGAGACATCTCTGGAGATAGAAAACCTTGGAAAGAATTTAGGAGTCATAGATGCAAGCATCAACAACAGAATATAAGAGATAGAAGAAAGAATCTCAGATGCTGAAGATACCACAGAAAACATTGACTCAACAGTCAAAGTAAATGCAAAATGCATAAAGCTTGTAACCCAAAACACCCAGGAAATCCAGGACACAATGAGAAGATCAAACCTAAGGATTATAGGTATAGAAGAGAACGAAGATTTCCAACCTAAAGGGCCAGTAAATATCGTCAACAAAATTATAGAAGAAAATTTCCCTAACCTAAAGAAAGAGATGCCCATGAACATACAAGAAGTCTACAGAACACCAAACAAACTGGACCAGACCAGAAAGTCCTCCCGGCACATAATAATCAAAACACCAAATGCACTAAAAAAAGAAAGAATATTAAAAGCAGTAAGGGAAAAGGGGCAAGTAACTTATAAAGGCAGACCTATCAGAATTATACCAGACTTTTCACCAGAGACCATGAAAGCTAGAAGATCCTGGGTAGATCTTATACAGATCCTAAGAGAACACAAACGCCAGCCCAAACTACTATACCCAGCAAAACTCTCAATCACCATAGATGGCTAAACCAAGATATTTCATGAAAACCAAATTTACAAAATATCTGTCCACAAATCCAGCCCTACAAAGGATAATAGATGGATAACACCAACACAAGGAGGGAAACTATATCCTAGAAAAAGCAAGAAAGTAATCTTCTTCCAACAAACCCAAAAGAAGATACCCACACAAACATAAAAATAACATCAAAAATAACAGGAAGCAACAATCACTATTCCTTAATATCACTTAACATCAATGGATTCAATTCCCCAATAAAAAGACATAGACTAACAGAAATATTTTTCATGTAAATCTTCAATTTTATCAGAAAATGTTTGTAATTCCCCTTTCAATTAATTTAGTAATGTTTTTTGTCTGCCATTTTATCTGCATTATTTTTCATGATAATCTTCAATTTTAACATGTTTTTCTATATATTTCTTCTATTTTATCAGAAATGTTTTCCGTGTAAACCTCTGATTTTATCACAAAATGTTTTTAATTCCACATTCAATTAATTTAGAAAGGTTTTTCATATCTACCATTTTATCTGTATAATTTTCCATGAAATAGTCCATTTTAACATGTTTTTCTATATATTTCTTGAATTTTATCAGAAATATTTTCCATGTAAATCTTCAATTTTACCTGAAAATGTTTATAATTCCACTTTCAATCAACTTAGAATTATTTTTATGCCTACCATTTTATCTGTATAATTTTCCATGATAATCTTCAATTTTAACATGTTTTTCTTTATATTTCTTCAATTTATCAGAAATATTTTCCATGTAAATCTTCAGCTTTATCAGAAAATGTTTATAATTTCACTTTCAATCAATGTAGGAATACTTTTATGCCTACCATTATTATATCTATATAAAATTTTCCATGATAATCTTCAATTTTAACATGTTTTTCTATATTTTTCTACAATTTTATCAGAAATATTTTCCATGTAAATCTTCAATTCTATCATAAAATGTTTCTATTTCATTTTTCAATTAATTTAGCAAGGTTTTTATGTCTACCACTTTACTCTTTAATTTTCCATGAAAACTGTCAATTTCAACGTGTTTTTCTATATATCTCTCCTATTTTGTCAGAAATATTTTCCACGTAAATCTTCAATTTTATCATAAAATGTTTTTACTTCCTTTTTCAATAAAAGAACATGCTTTTCAAAAAAAAAAAGATAAATACACTGATAAAAGCAAGGGCTCAAAGGGGTGCCAGGCACATTATAAGCACTACACAGTGCTGTGTTTCTGGAATTGATGCTATAGATTTCCAGTTTGGAAGTAACTAGCCTTTGCAAGATTTTGACTAAGGCTCAACATGTAATTTTTTTTCCAATCTGAGTATCTGAAAATACAGAACTTCCAAATGCATACAAATTATTATTATTAGTGGGATAAGGAATTATGGGGTATCTCGTTACTATGGCAGTGACAGTCCCCTAACCTCCACTTAGAAATGGCTGAGAGGAAGGCAGCCACTAGGAAGGCATCGAGCAAGTAGAAAGGACAGAGAACCAGCATCAATCTGGCTCCTCCTCTTGCTCTCTTAACCGACTGGGTCAGAGTTTATTGTCAAGAAAAGACTAGAATGCTTCCACACGAATACATAAAAGAATGATGAAGGTTTGAAATGTTTCTCAACCAAGGTGTGTCAGCATTTTCATACAAATTTGAACTAAAGGAACAAAGAGCTAAACAATGAAACTGGTAACACAATGAAAACCTGGAGGGAGACGATGGCGAACCAGCACTGGGCCTTTGCTTGAATGAGCAGCTCTGCCCAGGCTTGGCCAGCACTGTGCAAGCCAGCACACACAGGAGGACAGGAGCTATGCTTTGGGTGCTCCATAAAGCAGCAAAGGAGCCATTTTCTTTATAGAGCCTAGCGCCAAGCATTGCTGCATACCAGGAAACTGGCTAACCTCCTCCACCACCAACCTCCAGCCACCAAGGAGGTAGACTTAGAAGATGGTTCCCATATGATAAATTGAGAAAGGCCAAGTGACATAGTGGAATTCAGGCTTGCGAGGAGCACAGGCTAAAGAAAGCCGTGCTATAAGCACTGGAGTACACTGAATATAACACTGGAGGCACTCACACAAGATGGTTACTGGTGTTGTTGGATTAATGAGACTTAGTCCTCACAACAAACATGAGCTCAGGAAAATTATCTCTTCTTTCTAGATGAAGTAAGACTCAAAAATTAAACATGTGAAGAGTTGCCTAGTGAGTGAACAAAAAAAGAAAAAGAAGGAACAAACAAACAAAACCACTGGAATTTAAATTTTCTCTACAATGGAGTTCCATGCACTGTGCTAAAGGGAAGACAATGATACAAGAAGCAGGAAACCAAGGAAGGTTCAGAGAAAATACTGCACCCCAACCCCACCCCCGGCTCATAGCTGCTCTCAGTAGCTCCTACGAGATTGGTGGGATATGGTCTTCTGCTTAACCCTTGGAAGGGCGTCTGCATCATCTTGAGAAAGCAGAAATGAAAATCCAGAGTAGGGAATAAGAAGTCCCCAGGATGTAACTGGGACAAGGTCTGCAGAGGGTTCCAGCACTGCTGAGTGAGTAGCTCAAAGGCCTTCAGTGGGCCAGTGACAAGAGAGTAAAAACCTGGAGCTCTCAACCACTCCTTTAACACGGCTACAGCTTACTGAGACGTTTGCAGGCAGAACACGGGAAGACAACTGCCACACGCAGGCAACGGGCCCAAGTTTATTGTCACCATAGGATCAGAATCTTTACTAATGTTAAAACTGACAAGAGGTGGATAGTGGATAGACCCTCGATGACATCAGGAGGGGACAAAAGCAAAGCACGGTTTGAGGACAAGCTTACAAGACAGGAGCCATGGGTCCTCCATGTTTAAAGAAACCAATCCCACAGGACAGGAACAAATTAAAAACCTGTAAGTCACTAGGAGAAAGTCCCTGAGAAAGGTGGTGAAAAGGGCCAAAGACAGAGATACACAAATTGAGAAAAATGGTACAAGGGTCTAGGGAAACACCAATCTTCTAGAGCAAATAAAATTGTCTTAAATAACTAAAAGCAAATGTAAGCAGGTAGCACAATGAAAGTCCATCTTAAAAACAGCACAAGAAGGTTCAGAAATGAAATCTTGATAGTCTCCAAAGGCTACAACTGTCCTCACTCTCAGCTCTGCCAGCTGAATGCAGAGGTCAGCTGGCAAAACCCAGTGCTGAGCCACGAGCCAGTCTCACAGGCAGCTGCACTCCCCTTCTGAGGGAGGCCAGTCCCAGCAGGCTGCCCGTCCCCTGCTTCCCTCATCTGTTCACATAGGCACCGTGCTCATCTTGAACTGAGTGGAGCCTTCCCATCTCTCTGGTACACACCACAGCCACTCAATCTCAGGCTAGCCTCAAGAACTCACTTAAATGGCAAATTCTTACATCTGTCTCCCTGTGCACATGAATTCCTTAAGAGGGCACTATGCCAAATCCATTTCTTCATTCTCCCTGTCTAGAACACCAGCTGGTGCATAGCAGATGGCAAATACATACTTGAACTAAACTACAGGTTTCTACCATGATGACAGAACAGTGCAGCAGCTCCAATCTGGAGAAGAGTAGAAATGGCCTCATTCCAACTGCATGCAGTAACATAGATTTGAGTTAAACATCACAGCATGGGAGACTCAATGCCACTCTTCTACTAGAATATGATGGTATGAAATTAAATTCTACCAAAATAAGATAAGCTTTTAAAGGAAGGAGTGCCAGATAATTACTTCAAAACTGATTTTTTTTTAATATTTATAAGAATGTAACTCTGATCCTTTGCTGCCAGGAAAAGCAAACAATTAACCATGCCAAAGACTGACATCGTTTTAGATGTATGCTAGACAGTTCCATCTCTTTTGCTCCCTCAGAAATGGAAGGGGCTAGTTTAACACTTGAAATAAAAACTTTCTCATTTTCCCAAACTAATGACGGCTACAGAGATAGAAACTTTACAGTGTCAAAAATACTTGGGTTTTCATTAGATTCTGACATGCAATAGAAATGTGAAACATGCACTCGTTCACCAAAAGCTAACATGCCCAAACCAGATCCCCTGCCAGCAGAAGGTAAATACAAATCCTATTCCTTTGCAGTAGAAAAAAAGAAACCCAACACACTACAGGACTAATCCTTCCATTTTTGTCGGCTTGCCTCTACCTCTCTTTCACACTGACAAATTGATATGCACTCAAGAATGCCCCCAGTCACTTTGCTATGAGTTTTTAATTATTTTTGTTAGCAAAATTTCCCAGATCATATGCTAATGTTTTAATTTTATTTTTTTTTTCCTAAAAGCTGAATTGAAATTCTGTTAAACTCCAGATACTGGCTGAGCAAGGTAAGGCAGCATACACAGACTGTGCAAGGGGAACAAAGGAAAGAAGAATAGCTATAGTCATCAAGAACTGCCATTTTCCTCCTATCAGTGACAAATAGGACCTCTAGATCTGTGCCTCTGTATATGTGTGTGTGTGTGTGTGTGTGTGTGTCTGTCTGTCTGTCTGTCTGCATGTTAAAGAACTCTGATCCTCTGTCTGTCTGTCTATGCATGTTAAAGAACTCTGGTCCTCTGTCTGTCTGTCTGTCTGTCTGTCTGTCTGTCTGTCTGTGTGTATGCATGTTAAAGAACTCTGGTCCTCTTAACTTTCAGGTGCTGCAAGAAAAAAACTAAACGCCCTAAAAACCAAGCCTGCTGCACGTGCACACAAGGAGGCAGGTTGATAGCATCAGGTGTCCTCCTCAAACATTCTCCACCTTGTTTTCTGGGACAGGTTGTCTCACTGAACCTGGAGCTCAGCAGTTTGACTCAACTGGCAGTGGGGTATCATGAGGAGACACAAAGCATGGACCCCTGGCATGCAACAGTAACAGCAACAGACAGCTCATGCTTTTCCTGTAAGTCTCCCTTTTAAAGAATGTCATGCCCTTCCCACACAAGCACAAGCTGATACTCCTATTACAAAACAGAAAAGGAGGAGTCCTGAAGTCAAACAATAAAACATCATCAGTGCTTTAACTTTTTTGGCAGTAATAGGGATTGAATGTAGGGCCCTGCACAGGCTAGGCAGATGTATGTTGAGCTATCACTGCAGCCTTCCTCTGTCTTCAAAAAAAAAAAAATACAGCTGCGACAAACTAAATCTCTGTATGTATCCTCAAGATAGGAATTTTAATTTCACTTTCTGTAGCAGGAACTGTAAGTTCAAGAAACTAATGGTGACAGCTTGATTTATGAATTTTGACATATTTCTTGAACTTGGATTATATTACAAAGAAGTGGAATTCTAAGCGAGCCTGATCATGTCTATACACTCAATCATCAAATCAATAAGCTGTAACTCTGAGAGCACACAGTACAGGCAGGAGGACACAGACCTGAGACTGAAAAGTTCCTCCAGGGCTGGTGGCTCAAGGAGTAAGGGCACCTGCTTGTACTTGATGAACTCCATTTGTAGAACTCACACGGGGAAAGGACAGATCTGACTTCCAAGCTGTCCTCTTTTGTCTGTTTGTCCACAATTTAAATGTCCATTTAATGTGTGTATAGGCGCACATTAAATAAATGAATAAGTATGGGGGGGGGAGGTCCTTCTATACTCTAAGACTGTCCTAGAACACATTTTGAAATAGATATAGAAAATACTTCTCCTCTTCAGTGGATAACGCCAAGAGAAATATTCAACTAGAAAAGCATTTGTAGTAGACCTGACAAGAAAAAAAAAAGGACTCTCATCCCTAGGAAAATTCACTGGAATTCAAGTCATAAATTTGTCTTCAGTTTTCAGATTCACTAAGTAAGCACCTTACTTGAGATCGTGTTACACAGGAGGGAACTGTAAAGGACTGGCCTGCCAGCCTGCCCTGAATGTGAGAAACTGAAAGGCTTGTCACACTGCATATGAAAAGACACTAAACTGAACCATACAAAAGGCATAAGGCATACACGAAGTCAGAATGTATTAAAATATCCCAAATAGGTCTGGGGAGATGGCTTAGTGGGTAAATTTGCTTGTCACCAACCCTAACAACCTGAATTCAATCCCTAGGGCCTATATTGTGGAAGGACAGAATCTCCACACATGCACAGTGACACACAAGCCCCAAATACATACTCACTGACTAAGCAAATAAATAAATCTCAAACATAAAAGACCTACAAAAGTTAACTCAAAATTCAGAATTTAAAGGAATTTATTTTCAGGTGCAAAATTGTTTCTTTTATCTAGTCTTTGTTTAAAAATGACTCCTAGAAGCCGGGCGGTGGTGGCACACGCCTTTAATCCCAGCACTTGGGAGGCAGAGGCAGGAGGATTTCTGAGTTCGAGGCCAGCCTGGTCTACAAAGTGAGTTCCAGGACAGCCAGGGCTACACAGAGAAACTCTGTCTCAAAAACAAAAAAACAAAAAAAAAACCCACAACAAAACAAACAAACAAAAAAAATGACTCCTAGAGCACACGCCATATTGTTGTAGTGAACATACAACAACGTTCTAAAGATTTACTTTATCTTTAGTTATATGCCTGTGAGTGAAGGTGCTGAAGAAAGAGGCCCTAGAGCTGAAGTTGCAGGCACATGTGAGCCACCTAACCTGGGCGCTGGGAATGGAATTTGGGTCCCCTACAAGAGCAGTGCAATCCTAACTTCCAAGTCATCTCTGTCCAGCCCCTACAACAAATATTTTTTAAGATAAATTGTTATAGGGCAACTATTGCAGCTCAGTGGTAGAGAGTCTGCCTACCATACACGAGACCTTATGTTTGATCATAAGCAACAACAACAACAACATTATATACTCATGGAGAGGGCACGCTTTAAAAGAACCATCGTAGCCGGGCGGTGGTGGCGCACGCCTTTAATCCCAGCACTTGGGAGGCAGAGGCAGGAGGATTTCTGAGTTCGAGGCCAGCCTGGTCTACAAAGTGAGTTCCAGGACAGCCAAGGCTACACAGAGAAAACCCTGTCTCGAAAAACCAAAAAAAAAATAAATAAATGATTTAAAAGAACCATCGTGGGGAAGGAGGGAAGGGATCAGCAAGAGGAATGCAGGGGTGGAGGAGGACAATGGGGAAGGGGATGACTAAGGACAAAGCAAATAGCATGTATGTCTGAAAATACTTGGGAACCTAAAGCACTGGAAAGTAACTTACATTTTTAATTAAGAAATTACAGATCACAAGAGATAAACCTTCACTTACAAATTACCAGGTACAAATTTTAAAGGCATAGCATGAGCAAAAAATTGACAAATGTGCTTTTACGGTCACAGATGTTTAAGAACCTCTTTCCTAGAGGACAGATCTGGACAGAAGGCCATGAGTTACACCTTCTTCACACACTGAACCTCTCACAGTACTGACTTGTCTTAAATGAACTGATACAGGCAATGAAAGCTTTGTGTGCACATATGTCAACACAGAGATCACCAGGCACCAAGGCTGGGAATTGCTACAAGGTGGAGAGGGAGCGGGAGGGGAAGAAGGAAGAACTAGCACCATTGGCAGGGCGCCTTTGGCAGAACGCACCCCACAAGCAACAAGTGCAAGTACTAAAGTACTAAATGACATTTTTCTTTGGGACCCAGAGGCACTCTTCATCTGGTCTACAAGGGGTTAAACGTACACTAAGCATTACAGCTGTAACAAAGGAATGCCATGAAAGTGGAGTGGTAAGAGGATTAGGAGCACCTCTGTCATGACTCAGTAAAGAAGTCTAGACACTTTTATAGTTCAGGAAGCAACCTGAACATCAGATCCACAGCATGACCCAGGAAGGCCTGCTTCCATAAATTTCTGAGCAGGTTGTCCAAAGGTGCAGAAACAAAGGGAGATGATCTCTCATCCCACTAACTCTATGTCCTGGCATTCCAGCTTTGCTCAGAAAGAACTATTCTAGGATGGCCACCCTAGAATACAAGGCCACCTTTCAGATCATCTCTGACAGCCCACTGTATCACAATTGTTAGGTAATAGTACCAGTGCCCATATGTTAGTCCCTACTGAGATTAATGCCATCTTCAGAACCTACAGCACCAAGTTTGCATTCAAACTGATTCAAATTTCAGTTGAATAAAAATCACACTGAAATCTCCCTGAGCCTTGGTTTCTGCATTAGAAACTAATAGTGACAATTCTTCAGTCAATCGTTTTCAGAGTAGGCTCTAGTGACCCAATGCAGATGCAAAAGTCAAGAAACTCAAAAGGCCATGGAAGCGCCTTACTCAGCTGCTGGACATCGCATTCCAGTGAATGACATTATATGACAAACAGAAATCGGGTAGGGCTCAAAAGGCTCTTCTATGCAGACTCTGGAGGAACTAAGCGTTGTGTAAAGAGTTGTGTAAAGATTCTACCAAAGTCCATGTCATCAACAGCTTGGTGGGTCAGAGGCAAGATTCCTAGATGTTCCTTATAGAACACAATTCTTTAAGCAAAACAGCTGCATTTTTCACAGGCTGTGCCTGCTTGCAAGAGTCCTCACAGAGATCACTAGAGGGAAAATGACTTCCCTACCCTCAGAGAAGAAGATTCTTCTCCCTCCTGTGTCTCCCAGCCATTTTTATGAAATTCTGCCCTAATGGCAAGTGGCTTCTGGAGGTGCTAGAGTATACAGGCTGGAAAGCCCAACTGGAGGAGCTCCACCTATGAAGCCAGGGGAAGGCCAAGATTTCTGGGTGCTACTGATTTGGAGTCCCCCATTCTTACTAGTAGTCTCTTACCCAAAGGAGGCCCACCAAAGCCCCTGGTACAGTTCTTTTAACAATAGAGTACATTTTCCTGTGGGTGATTTCGTTTTGGATGCTAGGCACGTATAAACTATGCTGTGGAAACTCTTACATTATATCCATCTAAAGAGGCCTATTTGTATGTTTGTTTGTTTGAGTGGACACGTATTTTAGTTGACTTAAATGTAAATTCTAGGGTCTGACAACTCAGATTTTAATAATTATCTTATCCACAGCTTACCTGCTTGGAGCCTGCCAGGTTTGTATGTGATTCAAATATGAGTAAAGACCTAGTTTAAAAGACTTAGGTCAGGTCACTATTCACCCAGAGATGGAGGGTGCAGAAGCCAAGGCTTTTTCTTACATCTTTCTTTCTCTCTTTCCTTCTCTCTCTCTCTTCAATCTCTCTTAAAATTGCTCTCAAAATCTCTCTCTCTCTCTCTCTCTCAAAATCTCTTCCCTCCCCACCAAGACAGAGTCTTGCTATGTGTCCTAGGCTTGCCCTGAAGTAGTGAACCCCATGTTTGGTCCTCCCTGGGGCATGGGTAACATGTGTGTGTCAACATGCTTGGCTCCATGTTTCTGAAATGTATTTACTAGAAAACTTTCCAAACTTGTTAATCATTGTTTGTTGTTGTTCCTTGTTCGGTTTTTGAGACCAGACCTCACTATGCAGCTCTAGCCTAGAACTGCAAAGAGATCCACTTGCCTCTATGCCTGGCTTGTCTTTGCTTTTATTTTATTGACTGTTCCCTACATCATAATAGAGTCTTAAATAAATAGACTTCAGACAAACATTACTAATTTACAAGAAAGGAGAACAACAATGCAAAAACTATAAAAATACGGACCCTAAAGCAAAAGAATATGACGTATGGGGTTAGCCACATGGCTCAGCAGATAAAAAGCACTTGTTGCCCAGCCTCTCAAGCTGAGCTTGATTTCCATAATGGATGTTGAAAGGAGAAGAGCCACTTCACATGTGTGTACTGGCAAACATGTGCCTACATGTCTTACACTCACACATGTAACACATGCACATACAGCACTAACATAAGAGGTAAAAAATTTCAAGTATGACATACCGTGCTTATTTATAGAAAAAAAAATGTAATATTCTATTTATGTTACATATTAACCTATAGATATTCTTTTCAATCAATTGTCTAAGAACCCATGTAAGGACTTTATATGCCCCCCTGCCCAGAGAGAAAATAGTCTAAATTCTAAATGGCATATTTTCAACAGTTGTATGTGGCACACCAAGAAATAATCTTACTTTGTCTTGGTTTTCTTTATTCTTGTAGCACAGATTTCCAATCAGACGAATGAGATGAGACTTAAACCCTTCAGTCATGTGTTCGATGTCACCTTCTGCTTTTAGAGAGTCGGAGGGACTGAAGATGTTCGTGCTATCTTTTCCAACTTCATGAATCACTCGTAAAACATCTAGAGTAAATGTAGTATAATTCATTTTCCATAAGAAAATAGCACAGTATCTAAGTCCTCTATAAACAAACCTAATGGATTAAAATAAAGCAAGTGCCAACCCTCTTCAAGAATGATTCGTGTGGGGGACAAAAGAGAGCCCTGGCCTAGTGTGCATCAGTTCATCCTCACACCACCAGAAACACAGCAGCAGTAACAATAATAGACCGATTCTTTCCTTTTACATTAATTATTTTTAAAGTCCCAGTTTGAAGGAGGCTGATCATAACAATTAGCCTCACTTGGTCTTTCTATCTATCCACAAAGGAAACTTAGCTAAAATTTTGCAACTCTTTTTTCTTACAAAATGATTTTCAATTTCAATTGACTTACACAAAAGCTGATGTGATAACTTAGTCAAGTAAGTGTAAATCACAAGAGGTTTCAGTAATGACTTATAGCTTTCTCAACGGCCAAATAATCAAACTCAGCCATGGGTTGACATTAGCTATAATCATAAGAAATAATGCTGCTATATATTATGAATATCCCAGGCAGCCTATAGAAACAGACAGTCTGCCAGCCTATAAAAACAGGACTTATACATTTCCCTATTATTTTATTTAACCCTATGAATAAACTCATTAAATGCAGACATTACTTTCACAGTTTTATATGAAACAATCAGACACAGAGCAGCTCCCTGGGCAGAGATGGATGGCAATCCACATTTGCCCTAACTTCAGAGTGAGACCCTCTTTGGTAACTTGATCTGATTATCAGTAAAAGTACTGCACTCTAACTAGAACTCTGTTAGTCAGATGTGACGGCATATGCCTTTAATCCCAGTGCTTAGGAGGCAGAGGTAGGTGGATCTCTGTGAGTTCAAGGCCAGCACAGTCTACAGAGTGATCTTCAGGGCAGTCAGGGCTACACAAAGAAACCCAGTCTTGAAAAACCAAAACCATACAATTATGGGATGGAATTTTAAGTGCCTTCTACAGATCACTGCTAGTTCAACTACACTTGTGGCTATATAGACATCTTTCTTATACATTGACATCCATGAAAAGGTACCTGACTTTTTTTTAAGGAAAGCACTAGACATTGACAAGCAAAACCTAGGGCTGGGCATCCACACGAACCAAGGTTCTATTGAACTTAATTTGCAAACAGCTTTTAAGTA